>JBCNYG010000012.1:20188098-20198602 GCA_039654305.1 Porochilus rendahli | reverse complement strand
GCTTTCAAGCCTATGCAGCTTGGAGTAGGCCAACATGCATAGAGAGGGTAATGTGGTCAACATACTCATTTGCCTAACAACTCTGCACTCCCTGTATATTTTGGCCGTTAATAATAATTAAAATGATTTAGTATTGCTTCTGTATTTGGACTAGATACTCACATGATGCCTTCATGCCGTCAAGTTGGTCATTCCACTTTTTGAATTCAAGCCGTAGCAGCACAAATAAGTTTTCATCGACTATCACTTCCCCAGATGACAAGCGGTTAATCTTGTCGTTAAATTTTGTCAAGGTCTGAAAGAACACATAACCATGAACAGCATTTTTGTATGCTGTTTTTTGTTAATGAAAATAAAGAAAAGAAAAAGAAAAGAAACTTGCTCACATCAATAAAAAAGGTCTTTCTCTTCTGTGGGTCCAGTGGGGGTCCAGCTTCACACTTACGCAGCTCTTTCTTGAAGCTCCACAGCTGCTTCTTGATCTCCTCTGTGATCAGAGGTAATGATTGCTGTAAAGAAAAGCCAAATTAGATGAGAAACAACAACAAATAATTTATAACAGTATGCGTTTTGCAGTCACAAGGCCGGTTTCATCTATATAGGTCTGCATTTACACTGCCACATGTTCAGGTGTACCAGATGATTACACAAAGTGACCCCCGTCCCCCATCCTCATTTTGGGCTTGCAATTTACAGCTAGCTTTACTGGCACATTCAAGTCATCTGCATTGATGGACGATTCCACAATTTTGGGCAAAATGTCGGGACAATGAGGTCTTGACAACAAACACCCTAACTTCATCTAAGGTTTTCATCAACTTGTCGTACGTCGTACGTATATACGTTATCCTGTATCTTTGTTACTACTTTGACAGACAGATGACATATGTTAGTGAACATTTAAAGCGGAATAACCCAGAAAAGGAATTTAGATATCTCAAGGTACATGTCACATCCCAAAAAGTTACTAATACATGAGAGGAAAGTAAAAAAAAAAAACACACAATACAGCTCAATTAACACAACATAATCTAGGCTTATTCATGTCCCGCCATGATAGCCATAATATCTGGCAACGCAATTTGAAAAAGTCTCACTTTTGTTCTTCTGGGGTAAAATTATCTTCATTATTCATCTCATAAATGTATTCTACACAAATGAACAAAGAACACAGTTTGGTATAGTTTCAATCTTTATTCTATGTCACACCCATTTAAGACAGAAATTGTGGAATCGCCCTGATGGGCGTGGTGCGTGCGAAGAATCACGAGTGTAAATCACATGAATGAGAAATTAGTTACTGTGTTTATAATATAGTTATACATTTTATTGATACAAATGATTTACCAGCTAACGTAATGCCAGCTAAGCTGTCCAGGGTGTACTCTGCCCTCACCCAGAGTCGGCTGAGATGGGCGCCAGCCTCCCCGAGACCCTAATTAGGAATAAGTTCAGAAATGAATAAATGAATGAATGTTCTGTTGGTAGATTATATTAATAGGTTAATTATAGAAAGAAACAAAGATTTTAAATAATTTGGAGTTTTAAATTGTCAAATATAAATATATATATGGAATGTGGTGGAAAATAAAGGACTATAGTTTTATCCCGACAAGACTGTTTCGTGGTTGCCCACTCATCAGGGAATTTATAAAGAACATATACATGTGTGTGTGTGTGTGTGTGTGTGTGTGTGTTTAATTTTTATATTTTTCAATTAGGTTAAAGTTTTATAATTAAGGTTTTTAATTTTAATATACATTTACAATACAGTATATACATGGGACTCACTCAAGGACCCTGGTAGTCCCTCAGAAGTCAAAGTCAGCTTTATTATCATTAAGCATATGGGTATCATTGCCAACTCAAGTTTCCTGGTTCGATCCTAAGCTCAAGTTACTGCCTATGTTGCTTTCCATGATTGTCCATGTGGGTTTCCTCTGGGTTTTCCAATTTCCCCACCTTACAAAAAAAAATGCAGGTAGGCAGATTGGCTGTACTATATTACACCTCAGTCCTCTCACACAAACATTCCTGGGATTGGCTTAGGTTCATTCGGACTAAATGAAAAACTAAATGAAAAACGGACTAAAGCTGTTCCTAATAATCTTTTTCAGGTTTTAATGAAGTAAAATGCAGAGTAAACCCAATGAAGCTCAGTGTACAGATAATTTGTATCTATGAGCTGAAAATGGAGGCGCCAGTATGTTTACAGATACTAATACCACATACCACATATAAAACACAAGTATTAAACTCACACCCTTCTGGTTATTCTTCTGGTTATTATTTCAGAGCCATAAAAACTAAAATACTGTATGAAACAACTGCTATACTGTCACTCCTGTCCACTTTTTCCAAACAAACTTTTGACAGCCTAATGCTCACTGGCATCAAGACCCACACAATGATTAATTCCTTATTAAAACTTGAGCAATGAATAAAGTTAAACTAAGCCTGGTTCAGAGGGATGTTTCTCCTCAAACGGTGTGTATATAAAAGAGTGCCTTTGCTGCAGGCATTTAACACTTAAGTTCGCTCACATCTGCTTATCACCGCAACCCTGGGTGGAAGTGGAATGTTGTGTATATTGTTCGCTTGAATAGATAGCAAAAGAAAACGTATGTGCATTTCCAAAAGGGTGCTGCATATGGGTCTTGTAAATGCTGTCTGTACAAATACTTTCACACCAAGAGATTTGGTACTTTTTTTTGTTTGCCTAGAATGGCATCATGGTGTAATATCTGTAGTAGTTCCCATAAAGATGCTTTGTATATGGTAAAATTCTATTCTAGCAGAAGTACGCAGTGCAGCTTCTGGACAACAATTTACTTCTGTTCCTAAAATACAATGAAATAGGAAATGGTGGGCTTCCTTAGACCCTGAGCCATACAGGAAATCGTGAAATGTTCTGGCATCCTCTGTCGGGCTGTAAACAGAAACCGATGTATCAGTCTGTGAAAATTCAGTATGTCAAATGAATCATCCAAGCACATACAATAAACTATTAGACTATTAAATTACACATAATAGTAATAATCATCCAACCAACATCTTTAATAATGCATACATACATGTATTGTACTGTACCTATATATTATAGATATTATACACTGTCAATATAATTTAATGGTGGCAGCAAGAAGGTCCTGGGTTTAAGTCCCGTGGTCAGTGGGGCTGTTCCTGTGTGGAGTTTGCATATGCTCATAAAGGTTTACTCAAAGTGTTTTAGTTTTCTTCGAAAACATACATTGCTGCAAAAACATTTAAGGTGGTCAAAATACTCCTAATAGTGCTAAGCTGGAATACATAGAGAGAGAGAGAGAGAGAGAGAGAGAGGAGAGAGATATCATCAGTCAAACAAATATTAAAATAATATTGTATTGTATTTGACTGCATCTTTAGGCAAAATACATTTTAGAAAATATTGTTTAAATATTATTTATTTTAAATGACTACAAATTACCTTAAATTTTTACTTTTATTGTTTTCAATTATATGGCTATCTTACATGCATGTTGGTGGGATTTTCTGCTTTTTCTTTGGATTTTCTTTGGTCTCTTTTTTGCATACTGTAACATAAATGAAGATGGAATTGAGCCAAATCAATGGAAAAACAAAACATATTTGATGCTAGCTCTTTGAAATACCAGAGAAACATTAGAGTAAGGCAGACAGTTGATATAATTGCACATAATGGAAACCGTGATAACTCATAACATATGAATGTTTGTCTGCTTAGTAAAAATTCACATAAGTACCTAAATGCAGTGTATCATAATTAGAAGCCTTATACAGCCTTAATTAGAAGTATGTACGATGGCAGTGTATATAAAGAATAGGCATACAGTAAATAAACCTTGAATCCCCTGAAACCCTGGATGGCAGACTTGTCAGGAGCTTAAAATGATCAATGAACAAGTATAGAGGAAGATCATACAGTATGGTGCTGGTTATTTATTAATTTTTTCATCAGGATATATTCATTATTATAGACCAGTACATTATGAGGGGAAAAGACAAAGTACTTCTTGTGTTCTGTACTTGTATGCAATGCAGTTTTTTCCTATTGCATCTGACAAGCATCTGTTGATGGCTGGTCACAATCAAATATTTAACGCGTCTTTGCAACTTGACACTAAAAGCATTGCACCTGCTCAGGGTCTAACCTGATCTCAGCTATAGGCCACTTTGACAGCAGGGTGCTGTATCCAGAGTGTGTATGCACTAGTACATAAGCTACATCAGTGTTTCTCAGATGATCAGTATTCATTCTCTTACTAGTATTTTTACAGGAAATAGTTGAATGTAATTAGAATGATCATTTATTAATATTAATTAAACAAATATAATTAATTTATTATAAAGGGTTGAGCTGAAACCGCATTTCATATGATACTGTGATATGATGCCAGAGAACAAGGATAGGCACATATCTCTCACAAAGGCTTTCGGAATGTAAAAACCTCCACCGGCATAGGGCTTAGCACATCCTCCGCACAGCAAGAAGGTCCTGGGTTTGAGTCTTCTGGGCTTGGGTGCTTCTGTGTGAAGTTTTCATGTTCTTCCCATGCTTATATGGGTTTCCTTTGGGTTCCTCCTGCAGTTAAAAGACATGCACATTAGGCTAGTTGGCTGTTGCCTTTCTGGTGTGAGTGTGAATAGCTGTGAGTGTGTAGTGGCCCTGCGACGGTCTGGCGAACTGTTCAGGGTGTTCTCTGCCCTCGCCCGGTGTTGAGATAGGCGCCAACCTCCCTGCATCCTTAAAACATATAAGTGGTTTAGAAAATGAGGAAGGGAGAGAATGAGAATTTGATCCAAACCCCCACCTCTGGTAGAAATTTCATGAACCTCCACACATAACAATTTGCATATTTCTGCTAACATTCACACACGCAAACCTTACCAGAAATATGGCAGAGGTAATTATGCCATCATACAGTCAGTAGTGAATTCAAACCTGGATCTGCTAAAGAATGTTGTAGTAGTGTAGATTGTAAACATAGCTTGTATCCTGTTTGTGCCTGGCATCATGGACTATGTCTGAAATTCCACACTTCTATGTACATAGAGTACTGTAACAGTACTCCAGGATGATTAAAGCTCATTCCCATTAAGTATAGATGAAATACCTCAACATTCCATGCATGATTTAGCGCTCTTCATTTGTCATATAAAATATTGTTTTGGTCTTTTTATTTTTTATGAGAACATCCGATTTGCACTAGCACTTCAGGTACTGACAAGACCGAGTTCTTTATTTAAATGCATTTGACTGTTTCATGACTTAACAGACCTGTACGCTACTTCATGGAGAGAATGGGATGACACACCTTTTCGGGGGAAGAAATCCGGCATGGAGTCATAGAGGCTTGTTCAGTGTTAATAATAGGTTTAATCTTTCTGAGGTGAGACAGACAAGAGCTGAAATATGCAGGATCAGTGGGAGAATAGATGGCACTTCTAAAGAACATTTAGACTTTATATTGGCTATTAAGACTCTTGCATGTTGACACACTCATGTTCATGCACAGAGGTCCTAACCTTACCTTAACCTTAAAACGTATAATACAGACTTGCGTTTTGTCCTCATAAGGAAAACAAATCCCCATTATGTGACAATGTAAACAGACTTAGGTCCCAACAAGGTGATAAATACAGTGCACACACACACACACACACACACATTCACACACACCTGTGTGAGCAATGCAGCCAGTGCCAGAAACATGTATTTCTTTCCAGCTGTGAGCCCAGCTGTGTATTATGATAGGAGGTTATTTATTTGAACAGTGATCATAAACCCATTACTCATTTGTTGACATCTGTCCTGTCCCATCCCATGACACACCTCTCTATGGGATTGCTGTCCTATCACGTAAATCATACTCTGAAATAAATACAGAATGAATAACATCAAAACCATTACAGAGAATAACAGTACACTGCCCATGATGGATGATGATTATGATGACGACGATGATGATTTAACGTGTAGGTTTTGTTCAATAAAGAGACAATAGCAGTTTTTAGTTATCTTAAGTTAGCTTACTTTAGTCCACGATGACCAAATGAAGTGCATTAAGACAACAATCATAAATTAATTTTATTTGGAATTTAATACAAGGTGGCATGGTGGTGTGGTGGTTACCAGGTCTGCCCCGCAGCAAGAAAGTCCTGGGTTCATGTCCCAGTCTCGGCTGTTTCTGCACAGAATTTGCATGTTCTCCCCATGCTTGCATGGATTTCCTCCAGGTTATCCAGATTGTTCCACAGTCCTAAACCATGCACATTGGGCTAATTGGCTGCTCCAAACTGCCCCTATGTGTGAGTGTGAATGGTTGTGTGTATTGCCCTGCAATGGTCTGGTGAGCTGTTCAGGGTGTACCCTAACTGAGATTCTAGTAGTGGAATTATGTGGTTCAGCAAATGAGTGAATGAGT
Source organism: Porochilus rendahli (assembly GCA_039654305.1). Lineage (NCBI taxonomy): Eukaryota > Metazoa > Chordata > Actinopteri > Siluriformes > Plotosidae > Porochilus > Porochilus rendahli. The sequence continues at coordinate 20,192,159 of JBCNYG010000012.1, read as the reverse complement.
TCTATACCACTTATACCACTATTTACCACTATAGTTCTATACCACTTATCCATCAGGGTCATGAGGAAAGTTAGAGACAATCCCATCTGCCTCCAGGTAAAAAGGCCTTTGGACTGTGGTAGTACCCAGAGGAAACCATGCAAGCACATGGAAAAAGCACAGAAACGCTTGAGAGCCAATTCAAATCCACAGTCTTCTTGTTGTGAGGAGAACGTGTTAACCACTACGCCACCGTGCATCGTGGAATGAATAAAGTTGTTTTCCTTTCATGTACTTTTTTTTTCAATTTCAACTTATCTAATACGATGTCATGTGAAACCTCATACATTAAAACATTCATGCATTCATTCGTTTTGTAAGCTGCTTAATCCTTATTAGGGCCCTGGCGGGGTACACCAGGTTGCCAGGCCATTGCAGGGCCAACACACACACACACACACAAACATTAACACTAACCTTCACACCTCTTGGGAGGAAACCAGAGTACCATTTAACATGTACCTTATTATTGTAAACATCCTCTACTTGACTTACTCTGATACAAACCACTGTAGAATTTGGACTTCACCTTTAGTTTTACTAATTTATAGTAAATATAAAAAAATATATACAAAAATATAAAATCATATTTGTTTTGTTAGGGTTTTTCAGTCTTTTCTATTTCACCTGAATCAAATATTTTTGCATTAACATTAAAAGCACTCTACACACATGATGCATTTGAACAACTTACTCAGAACGGCTCATTGAGGCCAAACGACATACAGCACAACTTTAAAAAACTGGACGAACCACATGCTATTATCGTAAGAACAACGAATAAAGCTGATGCCGTGACACATATTTCACGAATGAGCAAACTCTCACTAGTGACAGATTTATAGATGTCACATAAAGAGTTCTAAGGAATGTTTCTGTTTTTAATGACATATTACAGGTTTACGCCCTCCCTCCTTCTCTACTGACTTGCTTCTCTTTTGATTGTGAACGCTACTGAATATTAACAAACTTTATTGGCGGTGCTGATGATACTGTTTGGGAACTGGGTGGGTATTGCATTCAGATTTACCGCATTTAACAGACACTCTTATCCAGAGCGACTTGCATTTTTTAAACTCATTTTTATACAATTGAGCAATTAATGGTTAAGGGTCTTCCTCAAAGGCCCAACAGTGGGGGCATGGTGGTACTGGGAATCTTCGTATCAGTAACTCAGAGCTTTAACCACTGAGCTTCCACTCACCCATTGTATTGGGTAGACTGTTAAAACCAGAGACTATTTACCACGCATTTTAAATCGTCATTCAAGACTACTTTTATCTTACATTCTGTTGGAATACTAATTATCTCTCTTGATCGGCCAACAATTGACTATTTCATATATATGAGTGAATATTCCATTAATGTGCTCACCTTTCTAGGTTTGGGACAGAGTACTCACTGCCTCCTTCAACTCTATATTTTAGCATTTTCTGCACCTTTTGGTAAGATTTGAACACCTGTTAGTAGAAATTTACGGGTGCTGCAGCATGCACAGCACAGTGGCATTGTGGTTAGCATGTCCTCTTCACTGCAAGAAGGTCCTGGGTTCAAGTTCCGGGCTTTGTGAGGGTGCTTCTGTGTGGAGTATGTGCCATTAATTTTCCTTGCTTATTAGGAAGTCAGAGTGCATCCCTCCTGGATCTTGCTCCCTGTCCCAGCAGTGTCAGCTTGACCTTCTGAGCAGTATCCTAGAGCCATTAGGGCAGGGATCACACTGTAACATGCACAGTGTTAGAGGGTGAACAGGATGGTTAATAACCAGAATACCTGATTGAGCAAATTTGTAATAAATTTCAATTGTCTAATATGGACCGAAATAATTCAAAGCAACACTGCATACATTTGTGACGAAATGTTTCTCAAGTTCTCAAGTCTCAAGTTTAAACTTTAAAGACACTCCAGAGCTTAGCAGGGGCATTTCTGTGTGAAGCTTGAAACGTTCTCCCCATGCTTGCATGGTTTTTCTCTGGGTCCTGGGCTGCAAAAATATCAGGTTTAATAAATAACTCAGTTTAATTCTGCTGTGGGAATAAAGATAATGTGTTTTCTTTCCTGTTCACACTGTTATGCAAAGAGCACCTGTGCCACATGTGGAAAAGGTGATTTAGGTCACATTTGTCTCTATTGTGAATACATTTAAGTGACTCAACAAAAGAAATGAGTCAGAGAGTTAGGATGAGACAAGCAGGATAAGTCTTGTAGTAGTACTTGATTTGAGGGTAAAAGTGAACTAGCAGCGCCTGCGCTTATGCCGCCTACTAATCACCTCCACGCTCTCTCTCTCTCTCTCTCTCTCTCTCTCTCTCTCTCTCGGTTCACAAAGTGTACATAGACTTCCTTTTATTCCGAGGCAGCCCCGAGGTTTACCGCATGTTGGGTTTTGTGCTCATGGACGCGCGGAGACGTTTGTTCGGCTCTCCGAGGATGGAGAAAAGAAAAAGAGAAAATAATTTGGGACTAGCTGATACTGTTCTTGCCTGTTCAGGTTTGTACTGAAGCTTTTTTGTGCAATTTAAGCTAGTAAAGTCAGACTAGTGCGCACTGATCCATTTTACGCACACATATTTAACATTACAAAAATCAGTGCTGGTGAGCGCGCACTCTGTTTATTCATCTTTTAATAAACTGAGCTCAACTTTTTTACTTTTATTAAGATTCTTAATAAGATTGGTACCTTCAGTAATTTGGGGATGTACAAAAGTTTTGTGCAAAAGTCGAAGGAACACAGTTTTCCCCCACACAATCTTGTTAACAGTTTTTTAAAAAATATTATTTTATGATTTATGCATTATTTACTTTATTGTCAACACCTTTATTGACAGCAAGTAGTTCATTAGGCTATTCAAAAAAATATTTTTGTTACACAAATAAATACTGCTTCTGGGTTTTGTGTATTAAAAAAATATAGTCAATATCACCAGAAGAGTTTTTAATTAGGGCAGCATGGTGCGTAAAGGTTAGCATGTCACCCTCCAGCAAGAAGGTCCTGGGTTCAAGCGCCATGTCCGATGAGGGCGTCTCTGTGTAGGGTTTGCCAGTGCTTACCTAGGTTTCCTCCAGGTTCTCTTTTTTCCTGCTACAGTCTAAAGATATGTTCATTAGGGTAATTAGATTTTACAGTTTGCCTCTATGGATATGAGTGTGAATGGTTGTATGCCTGTGTTGGCCCTGCGATAGACTGAGCTGTTCAGGGTGTACCCTGCTTTCGACTGGAATTGGCTAGGATGGGCTCAGCCTTCCTACAACCACTAATAAAGGAGGAAGTGGTTAAGAAAACAATATGAGATGAGGTTTAATATTAATTATTAACATTGTTTTATAATTACACTTTATTGTACTGTATTGTAAAGTTTTTTATGTAGACACATTAAATTTCATCTTTTCTACAGCATGCACCTATAACGTTTGTGTAGAACAATGCATGTAAAAGGTGGCCATGTAAAAGATGCTGAACATACAATGATTAACGTGCTTGGTCAGAAGTTTTGCTGCCAGGGATTATAGTAACTATATCACATTCCAAAGAGCCCCTAGGTACTGTTTTTTTGAATAATGTATTTTCATAATTTAAATATTATAATGTGCACAGTTACGTTTTGGTTGACTATACGAGGCATATTATCGACTGACAGAATTATGGGCCATTACACTGTTTATCTTTAAATGATCAAAATTTTGATTAAATTAATTAAATTTAAGTGACTGGTTAATAAGTAATAATATCAATAATAAATGTGATGCATGACCACAAAATGAGCCTTAATGCGTCAAGCTGTCTGACTTTCTAGCAAATTGAATTTTCTTAAGAGCAGTTTCATCAAACTTGAGATACTTTTGTTATTTATTTATTTTTTGTTTTATCATCACCAGATTTTTTTATACTCATTTACTCAATATGGTGATATTTGTTAATTTTGCAGAGAAAGATTATAACTTATTTAGTGGTGATAGGTCACAAATATAATGACCGGTGGCGCAAACATTCACTGACCTTTTGTGTGGCACCAACTGGTGTATAT
>JBCNYG010000012.1:20126906-20137168 GCA_039654305.1 Porochilus rendahli | reverse complement strand
TGTGTAAAGCTGCTTTGCGACAATGTCAATTGTAAAAAGCACTATACAAATAAAATTGAATTGAATTGAATTGAATTAAGAAAATATTTAAATTTTTATACATCAGGCTGCTAGGCTATTGTGTAAAGGTGCTATGCCCTAGTGAAAGATAATAATAACAGTTCAAAAATAAATAAATTAATTAACTGAATCAGTGAGGTGTATAATGGATTACCCCTCCCACCTGCCTTTCCCCTATGATCAAATGTAATTATTCTGATTAGTTTAACAAAAAAACACTTACTTCTATAGCATTTTAGTGCTTGAAAGTGTAACTGAAAGCAGACAACTATGGGTGGCAAAGAACTGTCAAAATGTTTATGGATAAAGGTAAATAAATTTGTGGACATGTAAAAATTTTCAAACGCTTTATCAATCAAGAAGTACATTAAAGTCCACAATCAAGAAGTGGAAAGTGTTTAGTATTACAATAACCTACCCGGCTTAGGCCGTCCCTCCAAACTGGATGGAAGATTAAGGAGAAAACTGGTCAAAAAGGCTACTAAAAGGCCTTTAGCATCTTTGGTGCAGTTACAGGAATGTTTGACAAAGGGTTTTTTATACCCACTGTTCATGCTAATACATTACCCATAGGGACACAAAATGATGATACAGTCATACACATATTCTTAGCCTTGTGTGGTATTAGTGTAGCTAGCTGAGCTACAGCAAACTGATAGGGCATAAAGGGAGAAAGAGCCAAGAGAAAGGCACAAGTGTGTTTACTTTTTCTGGTATAAGTTCTGTATGTGTCAATCCAGGCACTTTCATTTAAAAATTAATTGTAAAATTCTATACACACAGTTCTATTAATCTAACTGAAATTCACTATGACTGAAGGCACACATTTTGAAAGGCTCACATTTTAATTTTTTTTTGTTTTGTTTTTGTTCATGCACACAGTCGAAAGCTCTTTTCAGCCACTTTATCACTTATTCTCATAATTTACACATTTGCACACAATCTCTCTCATTATCTCTGTTTATAAAAGAGAAAATAACTGGATGGTAAAATGATTCATCCACTATGCTGGTATGTTTGTTCATGTAAATAGTTTGTATTTTCAAGGTCTGAAAGGTCAAACTGTAACATTTGTTTTGTATTTCTATTTATTGGTCAGATTTGTGTTTTTGAGGTCATTGTTTTGGAGATGATGTTTATGTTTATTAATAACTTGTTACACTTTTGTTTATTATTTATGTAATTTAACACATGATTGTTACCAGTGACTGTCTCAACTGCTGTTTTGCTGTGCTGGTTTATGTTAAACTGAATTGTTGCTTTTACACTTCAGAGTGTTTTGGTTTTTTTCTCTTTGTGTAATTTGATACTCTTTATTATAACTTTGATATTTATTCATTCTAAGGCATAGGCACCATTTTATTAAGTTCTTTGGGGTGGCTCATAATAGGTGACACATTTGTTATACTCTAAAATTTCAAACTATGGACTTAAGGATTGGGGAAAAATTATGAAACAAGCAAACAAACAATAATGATGATAGTAATAGTAAAAGTAACAATGAAATTAATAATAATAATAATTCTTATTATTATTATTATTATTATTATTATTATTCTGTGCTGGGATCAAACTGAACTTAAGCGTCACCATAGAACCAAATCTTTATGTCATATTATACATCTGTATAAACCTTCACTTTCCCCGCAGCACTAGCACAACAACAGCAATGGTCTTGGGAAGGAGACAACAAAACTAAAATAGGGTTCAAATTTGAAAAGTATGCCAACTGTGTCAGTATGCATATAAAATTACTCGACTGGTCATAAGGAAGCTAGAAATGTTTGTTACACATCCTACATCAGATGAGGGCGTTATGACCCAAAATATCAAAAGGTCTTATGCACTTATGGAAGAGGTCCAATCCTAGATGAATAGTGTAAAAGTATAAAACAGATATAAGTCCTAGAAATATGGTTATGTTCATTCACTGTTATATTACAAACTAACAAAAACAATGCAGTGAATATAAATATGTTTATAATATTTTTAGAGAATTTTTTTATTTTGCACCATTTTTGATTAAGCTGTAATAAAAATTCTAATACTGTTTCTATGTAGTAGGGTACTTGGGAGCCATTTAGAAATTTCAAAGTCAAGGTCATTAGTTTGGCTTTTGAAAGTTGCTTAGATGAATTTACCATGCAGGAAAACATACAATTAGACACTAATATCTTTTCAAATATCACTTTTCAAGTTTGACCCCTGTTTGACCTTTGTTACCCCAAAATACCCTGAAAGTTCAAGTGGCAAGCCCAGATCATAAATAAGCAGTATCTGTCACTCACTACCTCGTTTGCCGAACCACTTAATCCTATTTGGGTCAGATTGGGTCAGACTTGGGTCTCAACCAACTCTGAGCAAAGACGAAGTATACTTTGAACAGTTCGCCAGACCATCACAGGGCCAACACACACCCACACAAACACACACACGCACACACACAACCATTCAAACTCACACCTAAGGACAATTTCAAATAGTCAATATGCAAGCATGATAATAAGCCCATAATCATAAATGAGCAAATGCATATAGAGGTGCAACTGAATCTGCAGAGTTATAAAAATGAAAAATAAAAAAATAAGTAGTAGAAAAATCCAACAGAACACTTGATTGTGATGCAGCAATTAACATGTCACATCTGTACACTTACACAGCTGAAATGCAAATGAATTTAGTATTATTTAGCATGCACTTGTCTATTCTGATTGTAATGATGATGATAGCAGGGATATGAACAAATCCATAGGCATCAAACATGTTGAAGAGGAAGCTGTGTGATTACTACTTTATTTTCATGTTATATTTAGTCAATGGGATCAAATAGGGTCTTCACTTCACTTCTGAAGCTGCCTTATTAACCTCAGCCAAGCTTGATGAATAATAAATAAGAAATAAGCACACATCACATCATCTTTCTCACCGTTCCTTTTACTATTATATACGCTTCCTCTCTTAATTGTTAAACCACCGAGTAATCTCTGCTTTGGAAATTTTGCATTACATTACAACAAAGTATTACTAATTTACTAAGGAATTAGTGCTTAAGCTTGTATATTTTATATATGCAAGGTTACGATCAGTGAGAACACACCCCTTCCATTCTTCTTACCAGATTAAGATTAATAATTCAAAGTTGACCCAGTTTGGTCAAGACAGGCAAAAAATACTTCCCACATTCGGGTTGGAAATGAAAAGGTCACATGATTTCAGTTTTCTTGCTGCTCCTGTGCAACCCATGAGCATGCAACATACTGTACGTTCATTTTGATGTGGTCAGGTAGACTAGCTTTCCAGAAAGCATCCTTCCTTCATTTTAAGAACTGATTACTCCCACTACGGCTGATTCTGAGCAAAGGCGAGGTACACCACACTCTGAGCAGCTCGCTAATCCGTAGTAGGGCCAACTGCCAGAAAGCAATCATGGTTAAAAAAAGTAATTAAGCTGATAATAACAGTATCATAATATTTTATCCCCTAGGGCATAATCATGTGTACATTTCAAAGATGAAAAAATAAAAAAATAACGACAATATTAATAAACACATTTTAAAGAAAAAAAATCTTTTTAAAGTCTCATCAAAAAATTTCAATTCAGAGAAATTTGTTTCTTATAATGGATGACAGGAGCGCCGGATTCGACTGGGGTGTTTCTGTTTGGAGTTTGCATGTTCTCCCCGTGTTTGTATGGGTTTTCTCCCTAAACTCCAGTTACCTCCCACAAACATGCACATTCGGCTAACTAGCTGTTCCAAATCGCGGTGTAAGGTGTAAGTGTGAGTGTGAATACTTGTACAGTATCAGCTGAGATAGACTTCAGTCTCCCTAATAAGATTAATGGCTCAGCAAATAAAGTGAAATGAAATGCTACTTAAAATGACTCCATCTACAGGAAATAAACAACATGTAAAAATCCCAATAAACGAATATGAATTTGTGTGAAGGTTATTGACTAGAAACATTTCATTTATTCATTTTCTTAACCGCGAGGGCAGAGCCCACCCTGGACTACTTGCCAGGCCATCGCAGGGCAGAATCACACTGACGACTATGCAGCCTGCTCTTGACGAAAATCAGCAATGGTTCTTTTACACAGACAGTGAGAGACATGGCCGACATTTAATAACCCAGTTAGCTGCACTGGGGGGAAAGCAGTGACAACCGGGTGATAGTGGGGCTTGAACCCCCGACCTTGGGATCAGTAAGCCAGCACCCTACCACCGGGCCACAACTGCACCTGACTAGAAACAATAATAAATAAATAATTTGCTGTATTTTTTGACATAAAAAGTTGATTGATAAGATTTTACACTTAATTTATAATATATAGGGCTGTGAGTTCAAAACCAAAGCACAAGTTGTCAGATAGTGACAGTTTATATTTTATTTGTAAATTTTTAACAAGGGTGACACACTGGCATAGCGGTTAGCATGTCCACCTCACAGCTATTAGGTCCTGGGTTCGAGTTCCGATCTCAGGCATCTCGATGTGGAGTTTGCATGTCCTCCCCGTGCTAGTGTGGGTTTCCTCTGGGTACTCTGGTTTCCTCCCATAATTAAAAAAATACACACAGCAGGCTAACTGGCTGTATTAAATTGTAAGAAGTAAGTGTGTGTGTGTGTGTGTGTGGGCGCTATGACGAATTGCTGAGCCCTTCAGGGTGTACCCTGCCAAGCCCGGTGTCGGCTGCGATAGGCTTCAGCCTCCCCATGACCTAGTAGGATTAAGCGGTTTATGTACAAATGAGTGAGTGAGTAAATTAAACCTTTATTGAACAAGGCAAGATACTAAAGAGCAAGTCAACTGTACAGTGTTAGCCTGGCGGTTTAGTTACCAGCGCAACGTAAATAACGCAGCTTTGGAATTGGGCTGGGCTTGGGCTGTGGGTTGGAAAAAATTTTATCGGTTGTCTTTGCCATCAATCATTCGGTAAGCTCCCGCCCACCGGTTCATTTTGGCAGCCGACCTAGCCCTAGCTCCAACAACGTCAACTACGTCACTTGGAACTCCGGAGCTCGCGGTGTAAGATTGGCAGATTACGCCATGTGTTCTGAGCACGCACGCGACGCGATTGGCCAAGAACGGGCGTGCTCCTCTCTTTCGCACCGCCCCATTTGGGAGAGAAATAGCATCGGATTGGCTCGCTACGCTTCTTGCGTGAGGCCGTAGTGGCGTTTTGGGAGGTGCGTAAAGTGCGTAAGGTTGGAGTGGAGTGACAAAAAAAAAGAACGAGCGCGAGCGAAGAAAGCATAGCGCAACGGACGGGGAAGGGAATTTTAAAAAGGGACTCGAGGGAGAGATTTCAGGTTCTCGGAGGTTTTACGCGAGGATTTTTTTTTGTTTTAAAAAGGGAGGTAATATTCGTGCATGGAGTTACGAGGAGTTGAAGGGCAGCGGTGGATATCAGCGTTTAAATCCGGCGACTGGAAAAATCTCCTTCTGCTCGACGGTTGAAAGCGAAGGGAAGCCGCCGCCATGGCTGGAACTGCTGCCGGATCTCCACCTCAGTTTATGATAAAAATATGAAACAAACATCAGAATTTTATTCACAACAATAAGCGAGCAGACTCCTTGTTTGTTTTCGAGGCTGTTGAGTGTATTTCATATTTACAGAGACAATAATAATAAATAAATAAACTAATAAACAGGAGAACCGGTTTGTTCGAGGCCCTGTTTTCTGATTAAATACAATTTCTTAGAGTACTTAAAAATAAAATACCAAAAGGACAAGTACGGAAGACGGGAAATACAGGTTGTGGACGTGAAAGAAGAAGGAAAAAACAGGATTTGTTTTGAATAAGGAGGTGTTTTCTCTTGGAAATCAAGGCACTGGGTTATCTCTTTTACATCCCATCGCCCATTTTCACACCATAATCCTACCCGGAGATTAAAAACCCAGACTCCAGACGGATATTTATTTGCTGACATACAGGTTGGAATTTGGTGCTGGGGATTTTTGAGCATGTCGAGCCGGCCCAGGACCACATCCTTCGCAGAGAGCTGCAAACCCGTGGCTCAGCCTTCAGCCTTCGGCAGCATGAAAGTCAGCAGTGAGTATCAGAGGATCAGGGGGCTGATGAGAGAGGAGAAGATCCAACACCTCACTCACATCAACACATCATCAGTAAAACTCACTTCATATTAGTAATTCACTTAAAACTCATTTCATATTACTGTAAAAAAAACAAAACAGCAACCCTCACACACCTTGTTTCGTCCTCGTCATAATACACCACTTAAACCTCATGTTCGTCCTCATCTCTTTAAAAACTAAAAACACCTTCTAATAGGGATCTCTTTAATATTCACTCTTTTTTTTTCAAATTGCTTACTACTACCACGGGTGCAGGGAAGCTGAAACCTGTCTCAGCCACTCTGGGCGAAGGTGGGGTGCACCCTGAACAGTTTGCCAGAGCATCATAGGGCCAACACACGCAACTAGGGTCAGTTTAGAACAGCAAATTAGCCCCATTACACTCTGGGAGGAAACCGGAGTACCTGGAGGAAACCCACACAAGCACTAGGAGAGCTCCGCACAGAAACGTCTACGCTGAGCTTGCGACTCGAACCTTCTTGTTGTAAGGCGGGAGTGCTAACCAGTGCTGCCCAGTTACTGCAACAATAATAATAATAATAATATTACAATTGAACCCCATCCTTTTTTTTCTAAGGTTAAAAAAAACCCAAAGCCAAACATTTTGAAGATTTCAATTTTATATTTTTAATAATAATAATGAAGAAAATATTACACAACGTGATATTCATCTTCACCTCTTTTTATTCAAAACATCATTTGAAGCATCATTTAATATGAAACTGTCTTTATTATTGTTTGACACTTCAGAACACCCTCAGGTTTAAGGCTGGGCAATACAATATGTGATATATCATCATATCGATACTGTGATAACATTTTGCAATATACTTTGCTGAAATATTGAAGCTGTCATTGAACCGTTGAAAAAAAGTAATATGCGTTACTGAGATATGGATATCTTTGAAATGTTGAACATTTTTTTCTGTGAAGTGTCAGAGCACTGTGGTATAAATCTGGGTGATAAGATCATGTGAAGAGCATTTATCATGTTAAATGTGTCACTTTTTGTGAAATATCATGAATACCCTTTCAGTTTATTAAAGTGATTACAGACTGATAAGGAGGAGCTGTGATGATTTAGAGCACTGTGGTGGTATAAGGTTGGGCAATATGCTGACGTAATATCGATATCATGATAAATTGTGCCACTTTTATTTTTTAAATAAAATATATAATGGATAGCTGATTATCAGAATTTTAAAACAATTAGGGACTGATTAGAAGGAGTTATGATACCTCGGAGGACTTGGGTATAAAACTGGGTGCAATGATGATCTAATGTCGGTGTTTATAACTTGTTATCGGTTATGTGTTCCATATGCTTTTCTGAGGAATTCAACATATTGTGGTATTTTTATTGCACTTTTAAAAATTGTAGAAACTGAGTGGTAGTAGCAGTGATGCTTCAGAGTAGTTGATTATATAAACTGACGAGGACTGGGTGATATCATGATATCAGTGTAGCGACATGCTTTACTGAGATATTGGGGTATATTTATGGGTGATATGATTACATATTACTGACTTGTTATAATCTGGTTCATTGACTTCATGATATTTTTAAATTGGGCATGTACATCCATCGTCAAGACTGCACTAGAGCATCGAATATCGAATCGGTATCACCTGGTTCGAAACTGACTTGGGAGCCAGTGCAGTGTAGATAAGATGGGGGTGATATGCTCGTGTCTTCTGGTTCTAGTTGGAACTCTTGCTGCTACATTCTGGACCAACTGGAGCCTGTTTATGCACCTATTAGAACATCTAGAGAGTAACGCATTACAATAATCTAATCTCGAGGTAATAAAAGCATGAACAAGTTTTTCGGCATCATGCATTGACATCATATTTTTTATTTTAGCGATATTTCTGAGATGAGTAACATTATCTACATGAACTTCAAATGAAAGACCAGGGTCAGTGATCACTCCAAGGTTCTTAACTGCTACACACAACGTAACTAAAACACCACCCAAACTTACTACATAATCAGAGACTTTATTTCTAGCTGCCTGTAAACCAAGTACTAGTACTTATGTCTTATCAGAATTTAGTAAGAGATGGTTAGTAAGCATCCAGTGTCTGATGTCCATCTCTCCGCAGTAGCTGATGTTAAAGTACGCTTAATGTAATAATAAGTCTAGTATAGTAATAAGTTTAGTAATAAATATTTTTTGTGGAAATGTATATTATGTTAGTATATAGAATTTCAAATGCATAAAATGTATGTTTAGCTTTTTTGTGTAACGTCTAGATTATCAAGAAAAATAACCAATTAGCCAGTGACGACTCTGTGTAGCTAGCAGACGCTCTTATTATCCTGTTTGTCTGCTCTCTGACCATTCACTGGCTGACTAGTCCTGTTCTTGTGTGTGCTATGCTGCAATGAGAGTGGCACCTTCCTGAGTGGAATGGATAGCATCCCAAATAAAGTTTACTCTTTTTTTACATTATTCATACAAACTACATATATAAATATTCAATTTATTTTTATTTTCATTGTGCTTTTAAGAGTGGACAGAGTCACAAGGAAGCTTTGCAGAAATATATACACTCCGGATAAAAAATTTACATGCATGAATTTATAAAGAAATTATAAAGACGTTGACTTATATTTGACACCGGAGACTTTGACTTCCGGCGCTGTCAAAGTAAGCTGTCGCCGCGAATGCTCCTACCACTGTTTTTCTTTGTTTTGTTTTTTAGGTAAAGTTTTAATTCATGGAACCAGCAAATTTATTAACATGGTCTGCATTTGTTACGATAGGGAAACTCTTATTTCTATTAGTGTACAATGTACTCACAATTCGACGTTTTTAATCCCGGATCCAAGCTGGCCGAAGGAGATCCTGAGGGAGAACAAAGGACAGGACCTGAAGCGGCAGCCCTGGGGAAAACGAGCAGATGTCTGGAACAGGCTGAGAGCTCGTGCTCATTGCACACCTTGCCCAGCATTCTGCTCGGCAATGTCCAGTCTCTGGAGAATAAGCTCGATGACCTCAGGGCCAGGGTAAAGTTCCAGAGAGACATTCGGGACTGCAATCTCCTCTGCTTCACCGAGACGTGGCTGAACCCAGCAGTGCCGGACCACGCCATCCAGCTGGCCAAGTTCTTCTTGGTTCACTGCATGGACTCAGGAAAGTCAAGGGGAGACAGCGTGTGTTTATTGGTGAACAGTAGCTGATGCAACAGCGCGAGCATTGTTTCTCTCACGCACTCATGCAAACCCAACATGAAACTACTCACTGTCAAATGTTGTCCTTTTTATCTACCTTGGGAGTTTACTTTATACCGACCACGCCGCCATCTTCCTCATGCCTTCCTCAAGCAGGAAGTCCCAGCTCGGAGGGAGTTGTCACGCTGGACAGACCAATCGGAGGCTGCTCTGCTGGACGCTCTGGATGATTCAGACTGGGAGATGCACAGCTCCGATGACGTCAACATGTTTACAGAAGCGGTTGTGGGATTTGTAGAAAAACTGGTGGACGACACGGTTCAGAAGACCACCATCAGAACATTTCTGAACCAGAAGCCATGGGTGGAGAAATCCGTCCACGATGCTCTGAGATCCTGATCCGCTGCATATAACACGGGGCTCGCCAGTGGAAACATGGACAAGTACAAGACCGCGTCCTACAGCGTGCGCAGAGTGGTGAAGGAGGCAAAACAGCGCTATGCACAGAAACTAGAGTCACAGTTCCAACAGAGTGGCTCTAGGAGTCTGTGGCAGGAACTGAGAAACATGATGGACTACAAAGCACCATCTTCCAGATCGGTGGATGGAGATGCTTCTCTGGTAGACGAACTAAACACTTTTTATGCTCGTTTCAAGGCTGCAGCTTGCAGCACTAACAGCATTAGCAGCGCTAACATTGCTATGGGCTGCACACCTCTGGAGCTCCCCGGAGAAGCTAACTCATTCATCATCTCAGAGCACGACGTGAGAATGGCATTCAGCAGAGTGAACATGAGGAAAGCAGCAGGACCAGACGGCATCACGGGTCGAGTCCTGAAGACCTGCGCTGACCAGCTTGCTCCAGTGTTTACTGAGATCTTCAACCTCTCCCTGGATCAGTCTATCATCCCGACGTGCTTCAAACA
>JBCNYG010000012.1:20097768-20110669 GCA_039654305.1 Porochilus rendahli | reverse complement strand
TCACCTGCTTCCTTTATGGCACTCTCATACATCCAGTACACCTTTGCTTTCGTGTAATGTGATGGAATCAACTTAATGTCGAAACGTTTAAAACCAAGAACACGTCCGGGTGGGACCAAAGCATTCGATTCAGCAAAGTTGACTATGAAGGTAACAACACGAGTGCACTGCACGGTTTGCGTCATAGCATAATAGTCATAACTTTCTTTCGTATGCGATTGGCTGAAACGTTACTGTAGATGCCAAAAAATAGAAAGAGGGACGTCCGAGGTTTACTTTTATATGCGCATCATGGGGGTTTCCCTGACGAAGCGCGGACAAAAATGAGTTAAATTTGGAGTATTTTTCTCAAGGTAAGTGGTGGTTGTCTTGTACAAAATGCTGTTTTTGTGCATTTTAGCATTCAGTTACCTTATTATGACTTTGGCAGGTGAAAACATAGTATGTTTCCTACTGAAATTTACCCCCCCAAAAAAATCGATAAAATTACACTGTTTCACTTAAATTGGCCTATATCTAGAAATCACTACCTGCGACTCATTTCGCCAGATCCGGTCACATATTTCAAAAGCTGCATTCTCAACTTTTATTTTCAAGTCAAATGAATTGTTAATTTAGCACCAGATGTTTATACTGTGTTATGCTAATGCTTGTTGCGCCACACAGCAATGATAAATAATGATATTGATACCTGTAGGAGTTTAGTATATATACAGGATTTACTACGCATCAGTTTCAGAGATGGAAAGGGCACACACAAATGATATACAAGTTATGCGAAGACCTTCGGTCCTGCAACTCTTTATGTTCTCTAGTCGTCGTAATAATAATAATAATAATAACTTGAGTTTTTAGTATGCTGGTAGCGAAACCTTAAGTATCAGCTGATCTTGTACCCGTCCAATGCTTATCTTTAAAAAAAATATATATATATTATTATTATTATTATTATTATTTTTATTATTAAATTTTTTTGGAAGTGCTTAAAAAATGGCAGAAATGAATATACAAAATGTTCTACAGAACTGCAGTTTGTCATTTATTTTAGTTTTTTATCTAAATAAAATCTAAAATGTTATTATAAAATGTTTTATTTGAAGAGAAGTTCCATTTGTTACAGGATCAGGTTTAATTTGTTCTTTTATTATCTGATATCTGATCCGCTGTAGGTTTTTTCCCCCCTTGAGCGTCACATCAGTGCCATCTCTTCTTATTGCTACAGAGTCTGAAATAAGAACATCGGGTGGGGGTGGCGCTGGTGGGACGGTTTGTGGGGAAGTGGGTGATTCAGTTATTTTTATCAGTGAGCTATGCCATTAGTAAATAGTGCTGTTACCTGGGTAGTTTTTGTTTACCTACGTGCTTTGTGTGGGTGAGGATCATGCTGTGAACTCCTTCTCTCTCGTTTATGTGATTTACGTGAGGAAGGAAGAGACTCGTGGCTGGATTACAGTGTATAGTGATTTATGCTTGGCTCGGGGGTCAGGGGTGCGAATAACAAACCAAGAGAGGCTTTCTTACCACAGCAGGTGCAGCACATTCAGAGCGCCGCTGCACGCAGGCTGTATGTTTATTAATAAAAGATTAGCTTTATGGAAAATAAATGCAATTTGAGGTTCTTTGCTTGTCATTTACAGTTTTTATCTTTTCTGTTCTACTGGTTTCCATTCCTTTACACCTCCCATTACATTTCCCTCAGCTTTCCATTTCCTTTTCTATTTCCTGCTCCCGTCTCTTTCTATTTTCTGTTCCATTTCCTTTTCATTTTCTCAGTTCCCTTTTCCTTTCCTTCCTATAACCTTTTAATTTCCTTTCACCATATGTCACTTCCTGTTCCCCCTCTTCTTTTCCCTACGATTTCCAGTGTCTCATCCTGTGACTTTAGTCCCATTAGCACAAAAAGAACTGTTTATTCTGAATGACATGACATATTCTTCCAGGTATACACAGCATACTTGTAATACTGTGTGTGTGTGTGTATCTCTCTCTCTCTGTCTCACTTTCTGTCTGTCTGGCCAGATCTGTACTGTTATGTGTATTTCATGAGCCTTTAATCACTTTAGTCTGATTGGGTTGTAAAAATGATTATAAAAGAAACCCCGCTGTCAGCTGAGTCAGATGTTACCATACAATATTATCTCTTGCCTGTGTGTGTGCGTGCACACACATCTTTGTTTGTTCCTTTTCACACGCTTCCTATTTTACATCATGCATTTATAGTAAATGCGGGGGAAAAAAACAAAAGCATTTTATGGGATGTTTTTTTGAAGTAAATTTGAGGCTTCTCAATGTATATCACAAACAGAAAATTGTATTTTTACCATCCAAATACTGTTGATTGAATGTATGTTGCTGAGTTGTCAGTTATATTTAGTTTAGTGATGCCCCCTGAGCCTGAGGCGAGTAATTGTTTTAGTATATACTACATATGAACATAAGCATAAAAAGATGAAAATCTCTAAATGAGATTTTTATGTTTTTTGTCTTAAATTCTTAAGTCACAACGGGTGTATAAGCTCAGTGTGAACACGACTAGTAACTCTATAACTAAGTATTTTAGTACATACTACATGGAAATGTATGATAGGCACAGCTGTTTTAGTATGTGGAATGTATGTATGTACTATGTGGAAGGCCAAGAAAATCTAAGTAAAAACAAGATTTTTATGGATTGTTTACCTTGTTGCAAAGCTTGATTATTATATATGGCTGGTGTGCACAATCAGGTGGTATACAAGGGTTCCAGATTTGTCCATTTTGGGATTAACGAGTTTTAAAAAGTTTCAAATTAATATTGATATTTCAATACTTAATGACTGGTTCAGTAAATCCAATGATCGTGGCTGTGGTGCTACTACGGAAACTACAGCTACTACAGAGATTACTTTTTAGTCATATAACTAGATTTTGAAGCAAGAGGATGCACATGTGACAGAGAGTGTCAGATTGTTTCTTCCATGCCAGATCAAGCAGTGTTTTTTTTGTTTGTTTGTTTGTTTGTTTTTTTTTTTAATATATGGACATTCACAAATTTAAATGCAACCTTGTGTAACATACATGTGTTACTCGTGTTACAACATGCACCAACATACAGAGTTTGATTTTCTGAAAAAAAGGACGTTGGCAGGACTAAAATATTAACACCAAACAACATCATTTGCTAAACAGAAAATATAATCTAAATACACCAAAGCATATCGATTATCTTTTAAAAAATTAACAACAGTTACATTGTGATGACCAATGAAATCACATAACGGCCAGAAATGGGTCCATTTCACTTCCACATCGATGAAATGTAAAATTTTCAATGAATTTGAACAGTTTACAAAATAGCACCAATTACAAAGAAATATCAAGGACCTGATGGACGTGATGATATTGAATGTTTCTTTTAGTCTGACACTGACTGTGAATTTCTCCCACACTTCCCTTTGTCTCAGACTGCAAACGTTATCAGCGCATGTTCAGCTTTTCCTGCTGGTGCATGTGCAACGTCTGTGGTTTAATGTGGTAACCTGCGTAACATTGAACTGACGTACGACGAATAAAACGAAGTGATTTCACCTTAAACATGGACAAAGTAAAACAGTGTAATCAAGATATCAGCGTTTTGCTACTAAAGCCTGAACCTGATGATGTGTTTGAAAGAATGTAACCCTGAATGATGATGGATGTACCATCCTTTTTCATTGCGCCTCATTTATTCATTTTGAGAGTGCACTGAAAGCCTCCTTCACCTCGTTAAAAAAAAAGAAAAAAATCGAGCAGGCCTTTGTTCGGTACATCACAAGCCGGCGAATCGTAAAGCATTTCAGCAGGAAACGATGCTTCCAGCAACGCACAGCCTGCTTTCCACCTCCCATAATGCAAATCTGTCATAAAGGGATAAGTGCAGTTACGCAACACTGGGTTAATGTCTGAAAGAGTCGTTCATGGTAACAGGCGAGGAAACGGCAGCTTACAGGAGCAGACTTCGTCACCGTTTCCTCTGATCTGAGGACTTGTACTGAAAGATGAGATTTTTCTCTCGTGCTCCAGATGTTTCCCTCTGCTGAAATCCTGGATCAGCTGGAGACCTGGACATAAAGGAATTCCCACGTGGGTAGTGGAGAGGCACGCAAAAAATTGTGTAGGGGGGGTATTTTACTGCTCTAAAAACCACAGATCATGAATGAAGATGCATTAGTAGAGTCAGTATTCATTTGTCCCAGTCTCTTTATTTCTCTTTCAGTCTCTGTATTTTTTTGTCTCTCTTTTGTTCTCTTAGTTTCTCTCTTTGTCTCTCTCGCTCTCTCACTGTCTCTCTTGATCTGTGTCTTAGTCTCTCTCTCTCTGTTTCTCTCGTTTCTTGTCTCACTCTTGATCTTAGTTTCTCTCTTACTCTCGCTCTTTCACTGTCTTGATCCTAGTCTTTGTTTTTCTCCCACACATATACACATGCACAGTCTCGCTCTTTATCTCTGTCTTTGTCTCTCTCTTTGTGTCTCTCTGTTGTTCCCTCAATTTTTCTTCTTTCTCTCTCACTCTTGATCTTAGTTTCTCTCTCTCTCTCTCACACACACACACAGCATCTCTCTCTCCCACCATCTCGCTCTCTCTAAGTTCAAATCAAAGTTTACTTTATTGACTTAACAAATATTAATGTTTCTATTGCCGAAGCTCAGTCTCTCCACTGACTCTCTCTTTTTCTTTCTATCTTGCCTTCACTGTCTTCCCCCATGTCTGTCTTTCTATTTCTCTCTCTTTCTTTGTCCATCTTTCTCAGTCTCCCATATGTCTGTCTCGCTCTCTGTCTCTTTCTATTTTGTTCCCTGTCTTTCTGTACTCCCCTTTCTGTCTCTCTCTCTTGAACTCACTCTTTCTGCATCTCTTACTCCCTCTGTTTCTCTCTTTCGATAAACTCATCTTATGTATTCGATATTCACTCTCCTTGTTTAAACGAATTTGTTTAAACTTCGTTAATAACCTAGGCCTGAATCTGATTGGTCAGAAGCTGAGTGTTATGGTTGTATTGAAGTGTGGTTCAGTCAGTTCTGGCTGTAACATGAGTGATGTGTCTGTATTAACATGTGCATCTTTTTATATCGTAGTATTTTGTATTTATAGTAGCAGCTCGTACACTGGAAATTGTAACTTACAGATGCTGTAGATGTTGATTTATAATAGAGTTTTTAAAGTGTTGTTTAATAAAGAGAGCCACGTAAGGGTCGATGTGAAGGTTTTGGTGAGAAGTTTTTTGTGATGTATGGAAGGTGTGACGGGTGTCAGTGCTGTGTAACGGTTACAGTGCTTTGCATTGGAAAGGCTTCAGGCTAGAGCAGTTCATGCTTTCAGATTTTACTGGTGAAATAATAAGCTGTGCAAACAGAGAGGTGTCTGAAGAAGTAACTTGTAGCAGCAGGTGTAACCAGAGTGAGAGCAGGAACAAACTCGTCTCTTGGACTTTTTACGTTAAATCGTTTTGCATTAATCTGCTACTTTCCTTAGCGTAGCCTGATTTTACTGCATCAATCACGC
The DNA here is from genome assembly GCA_039654305.1 of Porochilus rendahli. Classification (NCBI taxonomy): domain Eukaryota; kingdom Metazoa; phylum Chordata; class Actinopteri; order Siluriformes; family Plotosidae; genus Porochilus; species Porochilus rendahli. Next base: position 20,105,149 of record JBCNYG010000012.1, on the reverse strand, counting down.
ACCAAACGTGATGAGAAAGTTCAGGAAAAAGCATGGCGTAAATAATTTATCATAAATTTGATTTTATTTGGCCTATCAACACCATTTAAAACTGTAGTTACTATATAAACTATATAGTTTGGTCACGTGATTTGGATGTGCCAAAACATTTTTTAGAAAATACCAAATATAAAAAAATAATTTAGCATACATGGCAGTGTTCAGCTAATTTCCATATGAAACTCTGCACATTTTACCCAAGATTGCAGTTTTGTTTTAATTGGAGTTCATCGCTGTCAATGTTTTGTTTATTTCTGTTCACTGCTTTTTATAATAAGTTTACTTTAATGTGGAAAAAGTTGAACTGCATTAAAACAGTGTTATATGAACGAGATTAGCTCTGTTACACTTTCACAAAAGTTTCTGTAACATTTAATGTTTTTTGTTGAAACATTAAAGTTTGGAAACGTGTAATGTTTTGTACTAAATCGATAATGTACAAGTCATAATAATTCAAAACAGTAAGAAAGGGTTGCACAATAAAACGAAATAGGGTGTTTTGAGATGTTTGCCCAGTACTGCATGGATGGATAGATTGATAGATGGATGGACAGAGATGTATGGATAAATGGATGAGTGTATAGATAGACAGTAATATAGGGGGCACAGTGGTGTGGCGGTTAGGAGATTAGGTAGTTGGATGGTCCCAAGTTCCAATCCAGTGCTGCGTGGGTTTTCTCCAGGTACTCCAGTTTCCTCCAGCAGTCCAAAGACATGCACATTGGGGTAAATGGCTGTAACAAAATTGCCTCTTGGTGTGAGTGTGAATGGTTGTGTGTTCGCCTTGTGGTGTACTCTGTTTTCGCCCAGTGTTGGCTGAGATAGGCTCCTGCCTTAAAAGAGGTTTTCCCTAATAGGATTAAGCGGTACAGCGAGTTATTAAGTAATAGACCAGCAGGTAGACAGATGGATGGATAGAGAGTGAGATGGATGGGTGGTTAAGATAGAGAGTGTAACTGCACGGTATAGGTCACTGTGTAATGTTCTTCACATGTGCCTCAGCGTTCATGAAGAAACACAGATGAGTGGATGATAACCATCATCACGAGCAGTTTGTTTTCCATTTCGATATTAGTGAAGGTTTAATGAGCAGAAATAGTGCTGATCGGACCAGATGTGATCCCCAGGTGTATGTTAGTTCGGTTAAGTTCAGTGTGTACACCTCAATTTAATAGATATGAACATGTCCTGTATATTTACGTTAATGTGCTGGTAAACCTCAACCCTGTCAAAATCCAAGCTGTGTGTTATCTTCCGAACACTGAATGTACGCTGAAATGTTTAATACAGATGGGCTCTTCCGGTAAATCAGAACAGGAGGTGAAAATGGGTTGGAAAGAGCGGAAGAAGGATGATGTTATACACGTAATGTAACATTACAGCGCCGTGGCAGCCGAGGCATCATCTCCTGGACGCGACTTCAAGTAAATAAATCAAGCCAAAGATTTATTTGTGGTTCGCCTTAATCGCTCGCTCTGTAGTGCTTCGTCTTTCATCCAAGTTCATCCTGTTAAATCTACATTGTATCTATTCACACGGAGATACGGACGCCGCCGTGGCTTTTATATGCTAAACAAGAGCCTTATTGTTCCTGGACAGCTGCCTTTTTCCCGCCAGCAAACCCGGACTAGTCGTACGGCCCACTTCAGATTTCAGTCGCCTCCTCTGATCCGTTGCCCAGACCTGTGTGTGTATGTGTGTATGTGTAACATTATAAAAAGAGAAATGTAGTGGGCTCTCTGCTGGAGGTGAAACATTAACTTATACAGTTTGCTTTCTATGCAGGCTACGTGATCAACTTGTGGTGCCTAATGTTCTGATTCCAGGTTTGTTTTGCTCTCTGTTCTGTTGGTATTCCTGCGTCTTCCAGATCAACAGCTTTCCGTGTACACTAGTACAACATAAACCAAACATTCTGTGTGTGTGTGTGTGGTGCAGCGGTGGGATTAAGAATGTATCGTTTCAGCAGCGAGGTCTGTCACTGAGCCGTGAAGCAAATAACATTTTAACGTGTAAACCGTATAGAAAAGGAGTTTTGTGTGTCCTGCATTCTGATTCGGATTAATCGCTTTCATTTCTTTTCCTGTAAAATTTGGAGTTACGTATTGTTCCTTGTAGTTATGTCATCTGGTTTACATGAAAAAAAAGTACCTCAGGCAATTTTGTCTCTCTGTCGGTCTCTGTCTCTTTCTCTCTATCTCTCCAAGTCTGTCTGTCTCCCTCTGTCTATCTCTCTCTAGCTGTCTCTTTCTCTATTTATCTCTCTTTCGCTCTCTCTCTGGCAGTCTGTGTGTCGCTTTCAAATCTTTGTTTTTCTCTATTTTTGTCTTTCTCTCTGTCTCTCTTTCTCTCTGTGCTTCTGCCTGTATCTATCTGTCTCTCTCAAATCTTTCTGCCTCTTTGTTTTTCTTTCTCCGTCTGTTTCTTTGTTTCTCACTGTCTGTCTTTCTCTTGCTTTCTTTCTTTCTCTCACTCACTCTGTCTGTCTGTTTCTTTCTGCCTTGCTCTCAAATCTTTGTCTCTTTCTGTGTTTTTCTCTCCCCTGTCTCTTTCCTTCAGTGTACGTGTGAGTCTCTCTCTTTCTTTCTCCCCACTGCCTCTTTCTTTCTGTGTGTATCTCTTTGCCTCTCATCCACCGTCTCTTCCTCTCTCTCTCAGCAGAGATATTGAGATATTGAGATATTTAAAGGTGTTGATATTTGTGATTATATAGTGGGGTGTAGATTTTTGACCCAGTGATACAGGAGACACCCAACCCCAGTGCTGTTTCAGATTAAGCAGCGCTCCGAGCGAATCAGTGTAGCAGTGTCTCGTTTGTGAACAAGTCGACTCATCTAAGTGGGTTTGCATTAATCATTAAGGTTTTTTTTCTCTTCCTGTCATTTACAATATAATCGCAAGAGAAATGAGTTTAAACCTCATCACCCTTCTTCAGAGAGCTGGTTTGGCTGGTTTGTGATGCAGCTGAACATCATCTCAGCAGAGTGATTTACAACAATGAGAAAAGAGGAACACTAAATGGATTCTGCGTAGGCCAATTTAAAAACGGGATGTTACTGACATAGTCTGATGCTGATCTGTGTGAAATGTAACAGAGAAACAGAAGTGATGCTTAGCAAATCAGTCATTTCGTGACTTTATGAGTCAAATTAATGTGAATCCTGAGTGAAACTCTGCATGAAATGCATCACTTGGAATAGGTTCTGAGAATTCCAGGTTATTTGGACTGCAGGCATTCATTGTTCCTTTTTTTTGCCCCCTACCTTGTTGGATCTGTGCACAAGCTGGTTCGGATTAGGATTTTATAACATGATGAGTCATAGAAAGTGGACCAAATCAGAGTTTTAAAAATTTTATGTTTATTTATTTATTTTTTTGTAGTAGTACTACTACTAAACTACTACTACTAGTAGTAGCTGCTAAACACGTGGTGTAAAATGGGATGTGTTTTCCACACATTATTTATTTATTATTCAAATGAATCACTTTGACCCTGATTTGCAACCCATTGATGTGAAAGCACATTCTGTACAAGAAGAAATGTGGAGATGTGAAATGAGCCTGAAATGAACAGTGTGTGTGTGAATGGATTATAGGGAGTGGTGTGAAATGAAACACACACTCACATACTGAATGTGTTAGTACTGATGGTAATAGATAGAATACACCCTTCAGGCAGCCTCCTACAAATTCCTTTACCCTTTTACCACCTGATAGTTATAATAATCATCATAAATCTTATGCTCAGTTCAAGTGTACTGACGTACAAGAGCACTTGGAGCACGCACACCTCTACCAAGCCCAGCAATCTCTCATATAAACTAAAATTTCCAAAAAATATTATTTAATGGTGCTGAATATGAGACAGTGAAGCTATATAAGTTTCTCTCCCTCTCTCTCTCTCTCACACACACACACACACACACACACACACACACGCTCTCATACACAGTTTGTTTTTGTCTCTCCTGCTGCTTGTGGTCTCTTCCATTCTCACACCCCCGAGGAAGTGACTCTAAAGCGTGCAGAGGAACTGCCTGTGCCTTTGAAGGAGCGAACAGCAGCATCATGACCCCTTCTGTACATATTTTATTAGGATTTAATGATTGTCCAGATTGAGTGTCATGAAGTGACTGGAAGGTAATACACGGTTTTAATCAGTTAGCATCAGTAGACACTCCTCATTGTCGTTTGTCTGTCAATTGCAGTCTTTGCACCCTCGAGGAAATGACTCAAGACTCAACGAGGTGGAGCTCTGCGTCAGTGTGAGTCACACTGATGTGCATTTCCTGTGTATTTCTTTTTATTTTTAAGATCAAGGGGAGGGGACAAAGCTGTAGGCAGGGTGCTCCTAAGAAGCAGATTACATGTGCATTTATATACATATATTCTTTTTGCTAATTTGTCAATACAGATAAATTGCGTCAAAAGAAACCAGAGAAAGAAAATAAACCGCACTTCCTGTGCTGACAGTGAAATAAAAACATTTGTAAACTGATGCATAATGACTTTTGATGCCTTCGTTATATTTTCTGATGGATTTTGATGAAAATCAGGGTCCACCTTTGTCATTTTGCAACATTAAATGACGTTAATAGCAGCCATTGTGGAAGTGTGTGCGAACAACATTTGGTGAATATTAGCGAATGTTAGCAAATGTTGGAGGCAGTGTTTGTTTCAATTACCGAATGTTAGCTACTCTTCTGCCACTGAAACGTTTGAAACCTTTTGCCAAGATATAGTAAAATACCAGGATCTTTTTAAATCTTGGAACTGAACCACCCAGCCTGATAAAAATGTTGAGCAAACCCTCCCCATTTATAGAAGATGGACTTCCAGAATATGGAAATGGATTTCTGTGAGGAAGAAGCCCAGCATGCTGCAACCCTTGAGCAAGAATTCTTTCTTCTCTCTGGAAAGTCTGGAAAGAAGGAAAGAAGAGAAAGAGAAAAAAAACATAAATAGAATGATTGATATTCCCAACCTTCTAAAACAAAACAAAACAAAACTAAAAAGAGGTGAACAAACCATTCCCAGCATTGTGTTCACGACTCAGTGAACCAAAAAGGACTTAAGCGACCCGTATTGCAAATGTCTGTAACTGTCTGTGGAAAAATAAATTCAAGAAAAACTGTTTAGCAACTTTTTATGAACCCTGACAAAACCTAAAATTTGCTACATTTGTCAGCGTTTGCTGCTCTGGGAGATACTAGCTTAAGGAGTGCTCTTCCCTTGATGACAACAACAACAAAAAAGATAAAGTTAAGCAAAAAAGGGTGTCCCTCACCTTCACCAAGTCTCAACTGTGATGGGCTTCAGCCTCCCTGCAACCTTAATAGATTAAAGGATTAAATGGTCTGCCAAATGATGGAGTGAGTGAGACGGTAAAGCCAAGTGCTAAAACAAACATATGTGTTTAAAATGGAACAAAGTTATGATTTAAGACATATTTCTGAAAAAGGCTGTTATGTAATGTGTCTACAGTCTTTAGAAAATGTGCAATAAGCATCGGTTTCTTGTCGACTCCTTTCTGCAATCTATAATTTTCCAAAGTTAAGCTTTCCTCCTGATTCGGATTACCGCGAAGTGTTTACAAACACCTCCGTAAACTCTCACTGGAGGGGTTTTTGTTATCATGATGCACCTGTTGCTTGGCTAGATGAAGACCGAGTTGGGTATTAGTGTAGTTTTGTAAATTGAACCTTAACCACACTTATACATACATCGATTAACACTCCCTGAAGGGTTCTTTTAATCTGCAAACAATTCTCAGGGGACCCCAATCACGCGTACACAAGAAATACTAATAACACTAATAGGCTAACTAGCCTTCCAAATCAGATTATAGGCTAATGTTTGCTTTTGTGATTAAACAAGGGGCAGCATAGTGGTGTAGTGGTTAGCACATTCGCCTCACAGCAAAAAGGTCCTGGGTTCAACGAGGGCATTTCTCTGTGGAGTTTGCATGTTCTCCCCGTGTTTGCATGGGTATCTCCTTTGGGTATTCCGGTTTTCCCCCACTGCCTAAAAACATGAACATTAGGCTAATTGTCTGTTCCAAATTACCTGTAAGAGTGAGGATGATTTTGTTTTGTGTGTTTGCCCTGTGATGGGCTGGAGAGCAGGTCAGGGTGTACCCTGGCTTCACCCAGTGTCGGCTGAGATAGGCTCCAGCTACCCCACAACCCTGATAGGATTAAGCAGTTCATCTAATGAGTATGTGGTTAAACATGGCCAAGGATTACTTAAAAATGAGCTGCAGGGCTCACAGAATTTCTTTATTTTTTCAGTTTTGAGCTTTTGGTATCTTATAAACAATTAAATAATCCTGAATAAACAAAGACAATTTCTTAATGTAGAAAGTGAGGACTAGTCGAGAAATCAGTGAAAAATATTTATTTTCCAAACAGACTCACGTCCTCAATCTACACACACACACTTGCTCTTGCTCTCTCTCTTTCTCTCTCTTTCTCTCTCTCTCTCTCTCTCTCTCTCTCTTCTCTCTGCTATGCTTGACAAACACTGGAAAACAAAACCTTAACGGTAGCACTGACCTCATCTACTTCACTCATGATATGCCCACACAGACATGAGGACAACAAATTGGTCCCCAGCCTATCACCATACCCCCTTTTTCCTTTTTTCTTTTCTTATGCCTGCCTTTAAAAATGTATTTGTTTCTAACACTCAACCTCTAAACAAAATATTATATTACTTCATTTACCATGGAGCCCATTCCAGCCATCTCCGGGCAAAGGCAGTGTACACCCTGGACAGCTTGTCAGACCATCGCCGGGCAACACAGACATACACCGTTCACACTCATATTCACACCTAGGGGCAATCAAGAATATCCAATTAGCCTAATGTGCATATCTTTCAAATGAAGAACCTCTTATTGTTTGGTTGTGTCCTTTAGGGTCATAGTCTCTATAAACTATACAGCGTTCCGGTGTATCACTTTTGGGAGTGGTTTTCCCATATTTATATGCCACAGGACTCTACAAAGAGCATAAAACACCCAGCTAAAGACATCTTAACAAAGTATTGCTCTGTCACTTATTTCCATTCTGTTCCATACCTTCTGTTCACTGATAGTGTTTTCTGTGTATGACTTCTGTTTTGTTATTACTTTGCAATTGCCTGCCTTGCCTTTGATATAGTATTACCATGTATGATGTCTGTCTGATTCTTTGTCCTTTTGATCTACTTATGGTAGTGGGTGCAATAGCTAGTTTTATTTTTTAGCACGTCCGCCTCACAGGAAGAAGGTCGTGGGTTCGATTCCCAGCTCGGGCGTTTCTGTGTGGAGTTTGCATGTTCTCCCCGTGCTTGCGTGGGT
>JBCNYG010000012.1:20068982-20080768 GCA_039654305.1 Porochilus rendahli | reverse complement strand
GATCTCTCTCTCCCTCTCTCTCTCTCTCCCCCTCCCCCCCCCATCTCTCTCTCTCTGACGATGACCCCCCCCCCCTTCCCGATCCAGTACATGTCTGTGACCTTTAAAATATAAATTTTTCCACCACTTCTCTCACTTCAGTGTAATCCTCGGCGGGGAAGCGGTGCTGTAGTTTGGGTAGCGAGTCTGAGACTCTGCTTTCACCTGCTTCATCATTTCATGTGTCCTGTATCTGGATTATGACACTGGTAATATTTTACCACATAAATATAAAGATGTCTTTGCTTAGTGCAGTGAATCTGATGACTGTCCGGTGTCCACAATGCAAATCAGATGAGGGCAGCTGTGCTGTGCTGTGCTTTTCCTTGTTTTCGATTGGAAGAAAAATATGGCTGTCTTACACCATTAAACTCAGAGCAACACGCCAACTATCTGAGTCGACTGTTTTACAACTGTTCATTAAAAAGGATGTCCCTCAGAACGTTGATACTTTAAATAAACCCATTTATCATACGGCTGGAAACTTACTACCCTTTTATTTCATTCTATTTCTTATGCCTTCATGATATTAGCTACAGGATGCAATATTTCATTATTGTGAATTCTCTGGCTGAAATATGGTTCCGTGCTGTGGGAAGAGTATGTCTACTAGCCCCCTAGCTAATATTAAACAGTCTAGATGAGTCTCTGGCTGTACTTCCTCTGAGCTTGATGACTTACATCCTAGATAAAAGTCACAAATTGTTGGGTTTTTTTTCCACATAGTTTGAAAACTCAGACGATATAGTTCTTGATACTAACCAATAGGATGAGAGAATGCTCCAAACGTTTTTGTACCTCATTCATGAACTCACCACGAGACTTTCACAAGCACATAACTTTTATTTGTTTTGTCATATTTCAGAGTATATTAATAATAATAATATTAAAGTATAATAATAATATTAATTTAAAAGCAGCACAGTGGAGTAGTTACTATGGCCTCACAACAAGAAGGCCTTGGGTTTGAGTCCCAGGCTCGGCAAGGGCATTTCTGTGTGAACTCTGTGTTTGTGTGGGTTTCTTCCAAGTACTCTGGTTTCCTCTTGCAGCCCAAAGACATGCAGTGGTGGCTTAGTGGTGAAAACTGGATTATTGATCTGAAGGTCAGGGGTTCACGCCCTAGTACAACCAAGCTGCCACTTTTGGCCCCTTTTAAGGGCACCTTTGAGCAATGCCCTTAACCCTTAATTGTTCAGTTGTATAAAAATTATAAATGTAAATCATGGATAACAGTGTCTGCAAAATGCAATAAATGTACATGCACATTAGGCTAAGTGACTATTACAAATTGTCCCTAGAAGTGCATGTGTGTGAATGGTTGTGTGCATGTTTGGTTTGCAATGATCTGGCAAGCTGTTTAGGTTGTACCCCATCTTCACCCAGCGTTGGCTGTGATTTCCACAACCTTAGCAATTGGACTAAGCGGTTTGGCAAAGTGAGAGAAAATGAAAAGCTTTTAAAGACTAAACAGATACCACCAATATATATTAATTGGTGAAGCTGTGTGTATTTTACTACATTTCTCTCCAGTGTAGGTTTGATCATGCTGATGTGCTTGTACTCCGTCAGGTTTGTGTGTGTGTGTGTGTGTGTGTGTGTGTGTGTGTGTGTGGGTGTGTGTGAGTATCACGTGTGCATGCAGTGGCTTAATGTTGAGTTGGTTGCAGGGCTTTTGATGGAGAGATGAAAGCATGTTCAAGCCTTAGATAAAACTGACCGGTTAACATTACAAAGAGACTCCTGACCATTTACAATTTTGATCGCCATCAGTAAGGACTTGAGTAGTATTTCAAAAAGGTTTGATTTCCTGTCTTCAAACTGGGATTTATGTAGCTGGCAATTCTCTGGGCGTTCAATGTCTGGCATGTTGTCTTTATTGGTTGTTGTGCATCCTTAAATTACAAAAAAATTGCTCATGTAGACTTGATAACTCGCTGAACCTGATCACCGATAACTTGAGTGAGCGGTACAGTACTGATTTCCATCACTAGTATTTTTTACATGCTGGTTATTTAAACTCAAAACAGCAGCTTCTGTTGAGATTGTGGGTACGAGTGTAACTGCTGAGAAAGGAGAAAGTGAGAGAATAGGACTGGGAACATGGAGAGAAGAGGTCTAAAATACAGCAAGCAGTCAAAGGGACTGGGAGGAGGCAAGTGAGGGAAGAGTACTAGGAGGGAGCAAGCAATTGGGAGGGGAATGGAAGGGTTGCAAGGTAAAAAGGGTGAATGGAGCAAGTGATGGAAGGAGTCTGGGAGGGTGAAAATGAGGAAAGGGTGTCTGGGAGGCAGCAATCAAGGTGACAAGCGAGAAAAGAAGACTGGGACAGTGAAAGCAAGGGATGAGGAGTAGGTGGGTACAAGTGAGGATCTGGGAATGTTGAAGTGAGAAAGAAGTACTGGGAAGGTGAAAGTGATGTGGAAGGCTAGGAAAGGGAACTTAAAGGGAGCAAGTAAGGACAGGGGACTAGTAAGAGAAAAATAAGGAAGATGGGCTGGGACAGAGGATATGATTGAAGGGGACTTGTGGCCAAGGTATGGAAATGGATTGGGAGGAAAGAGACATGGTGAAGGGACTCAGAAGGTAACTTTGAGAAAAGCAGACTGGGAGGAAAGAAGCAAGGGAACAGGCCTTGGAAGGAGGCAACAAGTCTAGAAGCGGGTAGCCAAGAGATGGGACCCTGAGACAGCAAGCAAAGGGAGGGGACAGGGAAGGAGTCAATTGAGGGAAGGGACTGGGAAGGTGAAAGCAAGGGCAAGAGGATGAGAAGGAAGTAATCAAAGTAGAGGAAATGTGAGGGTGCATGCAAGGATAAGGCCCTGGACAGAACGAGCAAGGGATGGAACGAGGGATGTGTTCAGCTTGTCCAGTCACAAGGGCAGCGTTCACTGTGTGGGTCACAGTAATTTTGAACTTGTTCTCTACTCAGGGGTAGTGCTGTGTGTGCTGAGGGTTTGACCACTGTTTATCTGTTACATCATGGTGTGCTCGTCTGTTTTTTTTCATAGCTTTTTTTTTTTAATCTTTGTATCTCTGTTCTTGGTTTCTGTCCATTTCTCCTCTATTGTTTCTGTCCCTTATGGCTATGAGAGGCTGTCACAGGACATGTTGATGTCTCTTAGCCAGAAATGAGAGAGAAGGAGCACAAGTCTTTACGTCAGTGGAAAAAAGACTTGCCTTACATCTACTGACCACGTGGAAAATGTGTTCACAAACACACATTCTATGCGCTACCCGGTACTGTGGGTCTGTGTTTATTTTTGTTCGGGTTGATGCGATGATGTCACTGCTCATGAACAGCTTGTGTGAGAGTGTGGGTTTTGTGATGTCGCTGCTCAACACTGACAAAGACACACCCCTCCATGTGGCATAAATGGAACAGTGATGCTCTCTATTGCTCTCAGTGAGATTCAATATGTACAAATGTCAGAAATGATTACGTTATGTATAGTGGAGTCCTCACACTGATGTCCTCACACACATTTTGCAATGTTTTGGATTATACTCATTGCTGAATGGGGTCATATGGTCCATATGGTGCATATTACTACAGATATGCTGTAGGAATATTGCTGAGTCATAATACATTTCTGAACCATTACCAGACCAGACAAATGTGCGCAGTGAGAAGTAAGTGACATGTTTTTTCTTTGTTTGTCGTGTTTTAATGGGCTGCTGCTCCTGCTGAGCAAGTTGGTGATGCTGCAATAACCAGTCTGACAGCATGTTAAAGATCACAACGTCATCCTTTAACATTGGACGTTTATAGAATGCCCTTATCTCCTACACTAAAGGTTGTCTGTTATTTTAGTGTGTATTCTATAATCAGCTTTCACTCATACCCGAGCGTATGAATATGTATCTGCTTGTGTGGATTGGTTGGTGCCATGCCATTGGAAACTGGGCCAAGGCATCTCTGAGAAACCTCAGTTGCTATGGAAACGGATGTGGAGATGGCTGTTGGGTAGCCATGCAGCTGTGGCTGGTTGGCTGAGTTTCAGGATTCTGGAGGAAAAGGAGAATTTATTTTGGAGGGGTGGGGGTGGTACTCTGGAGCATCTCTGCTTCAGTACATTGCTTCGCCAACTCCCTGCTCAGCCACCTATAGTGTTACAATGTTAGAACCATTTCAAATTGCATTGACCCGAATCCTGAATTGAGTTACATGATTCTGAATTATGAATGATGCCTGCGTGTTTTTGAATTCTTCTCGTCAGCTTAAGACTCCTTGTTACAAAGTTCTAACAGTCATAAGCATGTAGAGGTGTTCTGAATTAGGATGAATTACTTTAAATGAGCATGTTCAGAACTCAGACCTCGGCCAGAAATTCAGATTTCACAACTCATCACTCACTCATTTTGCCGAACCTCTGCTTTAACTGCTGGGCTCTGGAATTCAGAGCTCAGTTTCTCAAAGTGGATCTCAGCCTCTAGAATTCAGTTTAATCTAGTAACACTTGGTGGCTTCATTCCGACAAATTGCACAGGACTGTTCCAGAGTGCCAGGGTAAAAAGGAGGCTCTGGTCGTAAGTTAACCTTTAACGCAATCAACAAGGACTTTGAACTGTGAGCTGGAACCCGAAGCCACAAATCCTGTTGAGCACAGCCAGCTTCTACACACACACACACACACACACACACACACACACACACACACACACACACACACACACATTCATACTCACACCTTGGAGTAATTTGGAACAGCCAATTAGACATTGTGTGCATGTCTTTGGACTGTGGGAGGACACCATAGTACCCAGAAGAAACCTATGTAAGCACAGGAAGAACATGCAAGCTCCACACAGAAACGCCCTCACCGGGCCGGTACTCGAATCTAGGACGTTCTTGCTGCCTCTGTGCAGCCCTGAAGACTTTCTCCATTTAGAAAATGGAGAGTTACTGCTTTACCCCTTGCCTGTTCCCAAACACTGACACTAGTAGTTAGGATGGTTCTTCACATTCTTGGTTTTATGGACGGTCAGCTTCACTTGGAAGAGCTTGGATGGACAGCTCCGTACGTGCTCTTCCGATTGAAATCTTTTAAGAAGACCAGCCTTGTAATGACACTCCACTGAAACCTGTGTTATGCTGAACGTCATAGTCGCTGATGTGATCACCTTATAGGTTCTTTACTTTTCCTATGACTCTGACTTGCTTGCTGCAAATAGTGCAACGTTTTTATTTTCACATCTCTTAAGACGAGCCAGAAACATAGAAACGAGCCTACTTATGTAACCTAGAGCTTCTTTAACTGCCAGCAAAACCTAAAACCTGCATATGACCAGAATGAATTATATGTATTTTTGCACATTCCTCTCTTGCCCTAATTTCTCAGCTTTATTTTTAACAGTCAACAACAAGGAAGTGATGTCACTGCTCCTAAAGATTTGTTTGTTTAAAAACAGGAACGAGAGCACACAGAGAGTCACACCATCTTACCCTGCATTTACATGTAAAATATGTGTTGTACATCTGTTGTGGGGGAAAATAGGTCAGGTAGGTGAGTCAAATTGTACAGGTTTCATTACAGCTGGGTGTAAAAGGACGTCCCCGGGTTTAACATAGGTCAGTCAGTGGTGGCCTAGTGGTTAAGGTGATGGATACTGATCAAAAGGTCAGCGCTTCAATCCCCACTATCACCACTGTTGGGCCCTTGAGCAAGGCCCTTAACCCTCAATTTCTCAGTTGTATAAAAATGATAATTGTAAGTCGCTCTGTATAAGCGCACCTGCCAAATGCTGCAAATGTAAATGTCAATCATAGGACCCTTGTAAGGGCATTATATGAATCTGTGTGCATCAGATAGTGTAAAAAGTGTATGAAATATGGATTTCAATCATAACACAGCCGTAGCTGGTGAAGGTACCTGGAACTGTAAGAATTCCCCTTTAGTTTTTTTTTTGTTTGTTTGTTTTTAACCTTAATATTGTAGCTGTTTGAAGGCCATTCCATTATTTGTGGATAATTTGCAATATGAACGGTTTGAATGATTTCCAGGGTTATGGGGTTTTTTAGTTCTTAAATACTGCTTTTTGGGTCCAAAGAGTATAGTAGTATGCATATTTGATCTGTAGATTTTACCTTAGGGTGGATGATCCAAGTTTTTCAAAGATCAGAAACAAACAAACAAACAAAAAAAACAGGTTATTTATTTAAATGTTGTTTATTAAATCACTTCATTGTTTATATACAGTGCTGTGCCTATTTTTCTTTAGTATAAAATAGATTTTTTTTGTATATTAGCATGTTTGTACAGAAAACATTTTATATTTCCAAACATTAGTTTTCCAGCACAAAATGAAATGTTACATAAAAAATGTTAGTACAGTATGTCAATAAAGAAAGCAGCATATGTATACGAAACCACTGTTCAGACAAAAAAATAACAAAGGCTGCTGTGATTTACATGCAAATAAAGAGTCAAGTGTGAAAGTCAACATTTCCCTGAGAACTGTGGCTGGTTTTGTAAAACACTCGGTAGATGATGCTGTTCTATTTTTAAACAAAAAGTCATCACACCTAATATTGAATTAGTTTCATTTATTACTGTTTACTTTATAGCTTGCTTTATTTTAATTTAATGTCATTATTTGTATGTAAATATAAGGCATCTTTGTTTTACACCATTACTATTTGTACAGTACCTACCGAGTGTCTTACGGAACCAGCCACAATTCTCTTGGAAATGTTGACTGTCACACTTGATTCTTTATTTGCATGGAAATTGCAACAGCCTTCATTATATTTTTGTCTGAAAAGTGGTCTCTCTTATGTAATATGCTACTTTCTTTACTATTTCTGGACTAAAACTTAACCAGAATGGGTATCATGGTGGAGTAGTAGTTAGCACATCCGCCTAACAGCAAGAAGGTCCAGGGTTTGAGTCCCGGGCTGGGTGAGGGTGTTTCTGTGAGGAGTTTGCATGTTCTCGTCATGTTTGTGGGGGATTTCTCCGGATACTTCAGTTTTACTGTGGGAGCCCACAGTCCAAACACATAAACATTAGGCTAATTGGCTGTTCCAAATTGTCCCTAGGTGTAAGTGCCATTGGTTGTGTGTCCGTGTGTTGGCCCTGAAATGGTCTGGCAAGTTGTTGAGGGTGTATCCTGCCTTCACCGAATGTTGGCTGAGATAAGCTCCAGCTTTCTGGTGACCACAGAAGGATTAAGCAGTTCGGCAAAATGAGTGAATGAGTGGGTTAATTAACTTACTCAAAAGGTTTTACAATATAGTTATTTTATTTCCTGGAGCAAACTTGCTAAATAGAACTTTGGTATGACTAACTGCATGTGTGTCGTGAGACTGACTCGCCCCTCTTCTTTTCTTCTTTAGGAGATAAGGATGGCAGCAAGGTGACATCAGTGATGGCTACTCCAGGCCAGGGGCCCGATCGGCCCCAGGAGGTCAGCTACACGGACACAAAAGTTATCGGGAATGGCTCATTCGGTGTTGTCTATCAGGCCAAGCTGTGTGAGTCTGGAGAGCTGGTGGCCATCAAGAAAGTGCTGCAGGACAAGAGGTTCAAGGTGAGATTGAGAAGCCTGAGATTGTAAGCAGTGTTTGTGTTGCCCGTTTGTATACTGCGAATTTGGTTAAAGATGACGATGTAATTATTATTATTGTTATTTTTCTTTCATGATTTTTCTCCCCTGTTTAGTTGTAGCTAATTCCCACCCTTCAAGCATTGCCTCCCAATCATGTGGCCACCATCAACCAGGGAGGGGCATAAGAAAACATGTGCCCCCTCTGTGACGTGATGCTGCTACATTCATCCGTATGAACTGTTTGTTCATACGTACTCGGGCCGGCCTAATACGCTCGGAGGGAAAGTGCTATCAGTTCCCTTGCATGCATGAGCTCACAGACATCCATGATTGGCTGGTGATTGCTTTAAATGAGAAAGAGCTAAACTTATGCCATCCATTTCTTCTGTGAGAGTTCGGCCAATTAGCTCCCAGCTGCGGATGGCTGCGGCATCAATGTGGATTCAAACTTGGAATCTACAGGAATATGTGAATTTTTATTTTAGTATATATTACATGGAAGTGGGGCAGTCTGATTAATTCACTCTCTTATAGTTATTAAAAATTGTTCGGCGTGAACAATGTTTGAATTTTAACGGAGGACAAACACTCATGGTTTGTCACAGTTAATGATTCTGAACTTCTAGCAATTAAACAAAATGCCAAACCAGAAATACAAAGAAATCTACACAAGTTAGGAATCACTTTATTCAAACTTTGTTTAATACTTTCTGAATTAATAAGTTTCTGAAGATACTGTCAGGAACTGTGCCTGATGGAGCAGGTGGCATCATCACTACGCACTTTAAACATGGAAAAATAAACATTTTTAAAAAGCTCATTTTATTTTTTTGTATGCATTTTTCTGCATAGTATATACTAAAACTTTAAATTAGTTTAAAAGGATGCTGTAATGTAATTATTGCCCAGGGGTCTTAGCACAGTGGGGGTCTAACCCACAACCTCTCGATCATGAGCCCAGCACCCTAATCACTACTCCACCAGCCCCACACTATGTTCCTGAGTAGTACACAAAAACAGTTATTCACTTCAGGCTCAGTGAAGGTCACAGAATTGAATAGTCAAGAACAACACTTCGGGGAATAATTGTTACGTAGATGATGATGTGAGAATGATGACATTCATTGATGACAACTCAATTCTCTGTGGCTTGTGTATGAGTGTGTCTGTGTCACTGTGTTTCTCTCTCGTGCTGCGTGTCATTCTGTACTAGTTTGTGTGTCTATATGTGCTTCTCTTCATACTCTTGATCAGAGATTTTTCATATTATATTTTAGTCTGTATGGTTGCCATGGCAACGTGCAGCATCAGTCCATGTGGCAATTGATTTACTCACTCTAATGAAGCTTTCTTCTCCTCTGCTCTCAGTCAGGTTATGAAAATTGGTGATACAGTGTGAGAATGAGACCATTTAATTATTTCCCTTCCACCACCACTGTAGACAGAAACACTGAGCTGCACTTATTACTTAAAAGAAAAGTAATTTGATCACACTGTGTTCATTTCAGGCCTTATTATATATAATAGCTGCTACCAGCTAGGAAGCACGTCTGCCCTGAAGGAAATGGATAATGAGGGAAAAACCCTGCCCTGATGATCTAGTATCGTGCTGAGTCATCCCTGAGCCAGTGATAGGCATTTGATTATTCAGCATGGCACATGGCCCGGTGGAATACATGACCATGGAGAATGATGGGTTTCAGGTAGAATGATTTTTCACTTCGCTGCAGTGCTGTAACCACACTGTTTGGTGTTCCTTTATTACTCCTGAACAGCTTTGTTATACATTAGTGACTTAAGAAAGTGCCCGACACGTGCCCTTATACTAAAGTAGTGTGGGTAGGTAGGTGTGTGTTTATTGGTGTGTGGGTGGGCAGGCCAGTGCACAGTGGCTTGGCTAGTTGAGCTTCTGAAAGGTAGATGCAGTCATAAGAGAGAGAGCTGATAAGAGTATGATTGTCATTCTTGGATCATACAGTGGGGCAAAAAAGTATTTAATCAGCCACCAATGGTGCAAGTTCTCCCACTTAAAAGATGAGAGAGGTCTCCAATTTTCATCACAGGTTCACTTCAACTATGAGAGACAAAATGAGAAAAAAAAAGCAGAAAGTCATATTGTCTGATTTTTAAAGAATTAATTTGCGAGTTATGGTGGAAAATAATTATTTGGTCAATAACAATAGTTCATCTCAATACGTTGTTATATACCCTTTGTTGGCAATGACAGAGGTCAAACGTTTTCTGTAAGTCTTCACAAGGTTTTCACACACAGTGATGTTTTGGGGCTGTCGCTGGGCAACATGGACTCTCAACTCCCTCCAAAGATTTTTATGGGGTTGAGATCTGGAATCTGGCTAGGCCACTCCAGGACCTTGAAATGTTTCTTACGAAGCCACTCCTTCGTTGCCCGGGCGGTGTGTTCGGGATCATTATCATGTGGAAAGACCCAGCCACGTTTCATCTTTAATGCCCTTCCTGATTGAAGGAGGTTTTCACTCCAAATCTCACGATACGTGGCCCCATTCATTCTTTCCTTTACGGATCAGTCATCCTGGTCTCTTTGCAGAAAAACAGCCCCAAAGCATGGTGTTTCCACCCCATGCTTCACAGTAGCTATGGTTTTCTTTGGATGCAACTCAGCATTCTTTATCCTCCAAACACAAGTTTTCTCCCAAAAGTTCTATTTTGGTTTCATCTGACCATATGACATTCTCCCAATCCTCTTCTGGATTATCCAAATGCTCTCTAGCGAACTTCAGACGGGCCTGAACACGTACTGGCTTAAGCAGGGGGACACGTCTAGCACTGCAGGATTTGAGTCCCTGGCGGCGTAGTGTGTTACTGATGGTAGCTTTTGTTACTTTGGTCCCAGCTCTCTGCAGGTCGTTCACTAGGTTCCCCCGTGTGGTTCTGGGATCACTGTTCTCGTGATCATTTTGACCACACGGAGTGAGATCTTGCATGGAGCCCCAGATTGAGAGAGATTATCAGTGGTCTTGTAAGTATTTTATTTTCTAAAATTTGCTCAGCCTGGTGCAGGTCTACAATTTTGTTTCTGGTGTTCTTTGACAGCTCTTTGGTCTTGGCCATAGTGGAGTTTGGAGTCTGACTGTTTAAGGTCAGACTTCATTCCAGACACACACACACACACACACACACACACACACATTCTGTCTATCATAGTTGAAGTGAAAATTGGAGACCTCCCTCTTTTTAGTGGGAGATCTTGTACAATTGGTGGCTGACTAAATACTTTTTTGCCCCACTGTAAGTCTATTAAAGTGTGTAAAAATATTATCTTTAAAATGATAAATTGAGATCTTGTGTTAATTTCATGGATCACCTGTGCACCATGTGGGCTTGTTTTTATTTTTGCTGCTCGTAACAACTGTTTGAATATAAAATAATACATGGATATGTTTCATCCTTCAAATTCTACACTAATAGATGGCTGGATCCAAGTCTTCTGGGCATGCCATATAGTTTTGTCTCAGGCTCTGATTGGCTGTTTCACAGTGCTGTTCTTACTGCCAGACACAAAGTGTGTGATTCAGTGATATTCAGATATATCGAACATGCTTGAATATATTGGTGCATATGCAACAGCTTGCAGTCACATCCTGAACCACTGAAAGTTCATATGACATGAGCAGTTGCCATGGGAACTTGAATGAGTGTGTCATATAACAGATATAAGGTATGTGTGTTTATGTATGTATTTGTGTGTGTAATAGAGCTTTTTCACACATCTAGACTCCTGAAGCCTAGTTTCACCAAGAACTTTTTCTTCAACTATACTGAGCGTTCAGAAACCTCTAAGGTGATTATTCGTGTTATTAAACCCACCTTCTTATCACATTATGTTGTTTTTTTTTTTTTTTTGATTTATAGATAAATGCATCTGTGACTGAGCATCCCACACTGTGCAGCTGCAGCAAAATCACCGGCGAATGTGTGATATTTCTGGTTTTGACAATTCCAACAGGATTTATTTTAATACACCGCCTCTACATTTTCTCTCACTTCCCTTAACAGCACCTCTCTCTCTCTCTCTCTCTCTCTCTCTCTCTCTCTCTCTCTCTCTCGCTCTCTCTCTCTCGCTCTCTCTCTCTCTCTCTCTCTCTCGCTCTCTCTCGCTCTCTCTCTCTCTCGCGCTCTCTCGCTCTCTCTCTCTCTCGCGCGCTTGCTCTCTCGCT
>JBCNYG010000012.1:19961737-19972676 GCA_039654305.1 Porochilus rendahli | reverse complement strand
CTGTATTTATATTCATGTTGACGCTGTTAATAATCAATAATTAATTCCAGTACATGATCGGGAAGTCCAGAAATTTGCAGAAGATTTATGGAGCAAATATATCACATTATGACATTTCAGACCAGCAGGCCACAGGCCCTCCTCAGTTCATTGGTCCAAAACACACAGCACCCCCAGTGGCGCCTGATATGAGGCTGAGATACTTTGGACATAAAGCAAGAAGCAATGGGTTACAAAAGGATGTACTAACTGAAATAGTATTAGGCAAAACATCTAAGGGTGGACAAAAGACTTGATACACTGACCCTGTGAAAAAATTAACTGGAATGACGCCCGATGGAACAATTCAAGCTGCACAAGATTGTACTTGGCACTAGTTCATCGATCCGAGAGCCACGTCGTATCATTCGTGATACCTCTGCACCAAGAAGAAGAAGTGTGTGCGAATGTTTTTTGTGTGTATATGTGTTTGTGTGTGTGTGTGTGTGTGTGTGTGTTGCCCCTGCAATGGTCTGGCATGTTGTTCAGGGTGTACCTTGCCTTTTCTCGGGTGAAATTTGTTTCACCCTCCCTGTGACCCTAGTAGGATTTACCAAGTTTGGAAAATGTATTAATGAATGAATTGTAAATAAAAAATAAGGATATCATCACATTTACTTGCATGTGTAAATTTTACTATTCTTCTGCACTTCATTCATTCATTTTTTGAACCGCATAATTGTAATCCTAGTTGTGAGGAGGCTGGTGCCCATCTCAGCTGACTCAGGGTGAGGACAGAGTACACCCTGGACAGCTCACCAGGGGCCCTGCCATCGCAGGGCAGAAACACACTGACAGCAATGCATCCTTCTCTTGACGAAAATCAGCAATGGTTCTTTTACATGCCTCTCACCACAGACACTGAGAGACATGGCCGGCATTTGATAACCAAGTTAGCTGCACTGAGGGGACAGCAGGGTTTGAACCCCCGATCTTCACATCAGTAATCCAGCACCCTACCACCAGGCCACCACTGCCATCTTTTGCACTTTTCATTTCATTTCATTTTGTTCAAGTATAGCTGAGTGAAAGTAACTCAGATTCTTATACTTGCACATTTTTCCTGCTTAAACAACAACAACAACAACAACAACAATTTTAATAACTGACTGTTCACTTTGTGCCTAATGCCACCCACTGCTTGGTAAGGATTATTGTTATTCATTTCACCTGTCGGAGCTTAAAGTAGACTGGTAGCTTAAAGTACATGTCTTTGGACTGTAGGAAGAAACCAGAGTATCCAGAGGAGACCCACACAAATGCAAGGAGAACATGCCTAACAGCAAGAAGGTCCTGGGTTCGATTCCCAGCTCGGGCGTTTCTGTGTGGAGTTTCCCCGTGCTTGCGTGGGTACTCCGTTTCCTCCCACAGTCCAAAAACATGCACAGTAGGCTAATTGGCAAATCACCCCTAGGTGTGAGTGTGAATGGTTGTGTGACTGATGGCCCTGCGATGGCCTGGTGAGCTGTCCAGGGTGTACCCCGCCCTCGGCCTGCGTCGGCTGAGATGGGCGCCAGCCCCCCCGCGACCGTAATTAGGAATAAACGATCAGAAAATGAATGAATGAATGAATGGTTTTACACAGAGCCTTAACCACTGAGCCACAACTGCCCCAACTTAATTTGTATTCAATTGGGGCAGTTGTGGCTCGGTGGTTAAAGCTCTGGGTTACTAATTCAAGCATTAAGGGTTGATTACGGCATAATGGCATTTCATATACAGCCTCATAATGAGTAATACATATAACTTTCATTATGTTTAAACAGTCTCATAGATATGGACACATCAAACATGTATTAGCAGAATTATTTATTCTAGTCATATCACTTTCATTACTTATTAAAAAGCAGAACAACTCTGATGTCTAAACGAAGAGTATCTTTGAGTACCTCATCTACAAATCAGCTTCAAAAATAGGTCAAAAAGGACCAGGGTGCACCATTCAGGGTGCACCCTGGTACGTTTTGATCTATGCTGGAGAAGCTGATCTGAATATTTCTGAATATTGCAATGTTGGTTTGCCTGCTGGGCTGCTTGCCCCCACTTCTCTGGTCCCAGTAGTCAAGGGCACAGCCTATGTTGTGTTGTACCCTTGCACTGGCATTGGTACCTTGGCTATTGGGAATGGCATTAGCCTTTCCCAATGGGTCACACAAGGCCACAGCATACCACTGCCAAGCTATGTACATCTCAACAGCCTGACACTGTAATACAGAAATTGTTGGAGTTTTGGAGGGAAAATGGCATTCCAGCCAGGAGAAGCAGGCATGACTCACTGAGAGAGTGTCTGCCTCGTGTGTCTGGGTGCTTTTGAGCTTGTTATCCTTTTTTTATTTTGGTGGACTCTTCCTCTCCACTGGCATTGTCGAGCTTTTACATTATACTATCGGGTGGCTCATGCTCTGTTGCTCCACCCCCATGCCTATCCGCTCTTTACTATGGCTGCCACAATATCATGTAATTAATAAATTATAAAATATTTTACTATATATACATACACAGTTTACACCTAATTAAAAATGCCTGTAGGCTACTCATTGAGAAAATACTGAAATACACCTACACATTTCACTCATTTTAAGTATAAAAGCATAAACTCTTTCCCTAAAGAAGCAAAGTTAAAGCACAGAAAGGTTACCAAAAGAAAAAAAATTTCAATCACATACTGATTTAAATTATTTGGGGTAAATTAGGGCCTATTTTACTTATAAACTATATGAAAATATTAACATTTAATTTATTGCTAATTTCTCAATGTTTAGGTCGCATAATTATAACTCCAATACACAAACTAGCTTAACATGCTAAAGGGTCATTGCATTATTTGCTCTATATGGTTATTTAAAAATTAAAAAGTGTTTTGAATGTGATAAATAGAAATAAACATCTGTGTAATAATATTACTCAAGTACATTCCTTTATAAGTCCTGTATAATATAAAAACAATCTTTAGTACAATAACAAAGCAATTGTACATTAGTGTCAATTTAATTTCAAATCCAAAACACAGAAAATGTGAAGAAATCTATAAATACAACCGTAATATTATAGTGTGTGCCACTTAAACAAATACATACTTTCATTTATTCATTCATTTTCTGAACTGCTTAATCCAAATTAGGGTCGCGGGGAGGCTGGCGTCCATCTCAGCCAACTCCGGGCGAGGGCGGGGTACACCCTGGACAGCCCGCCAGGCCATCGCAGGGCCATCAGTCACACAACCATTCGCACCCACACTCACACCTAGGGGGGATTTGGAACGGCCAATTAGCCTACTGTGCATGTTTTTGGACTGTGGGAGGAAACCGGAGTACCCGGACGAAACCCACGTGCTAACCACTACGCCACCGTGCTGCCCCTATACACACACACATACACACACACACACACACACACAGACAGACAGACAGACACATCTAGTTTTTATTGCACTTGCCGTACTTTCCTTTAAGTTTTAATATAACAGAGTATAACAGAATATAATATAATATAATATAATATTGTAAAATAAAACAATATAATGTATTATATAAATGATTATTTAAATTTTTGTTTTTATGCTATGTTTTACAATAAGAGTTAATTTTTAAAAGAAGACAACTATTTTTTAATCTTCAAGTTTTAACATTGCAACTTTGCCTAAAAATTGAACAGAATGTTAAAAGCATGTGATACAAACCTTTGTACAACAGACTTATTTAAATGTGCAGAAAGAGATAGAGAGATAGTTTAAAAAGGAGAGAGAGAGAGGCAGAGATATACTGGAAGTTGTGCACTTTGGAAAATGCCTTCGTGTGACAGAAGTGGTTTTGGGTGCAGGAAACCAGCACTAGTCATTTGTAGGAGTAACAGATAGAGAAATGTAAAAAAGAAAAAGTATGAAGGACCGCATAAGAAGCACATCACAATGTCGAGGGCAGCAGAAGGAAGAGAGCTTGAAGAAGGAGATGAGCAAAGTCTGAGTCCATGTCTGTTGAAAAACTCTATTCTTTATGTTAAGTTCTTGTTCGTTAAGCTTTCTTAAGATACGAGAGGGAAGAAAGAGAGAGGCAAGACAGAGGGCGAAAGCCATTTCTTTTGTCGTGGTTGCTCCTCTGACATCACAGCACTCACTTTGATGTGAATCAAAGGTTTTCTGAGGAGGAAAACAGACAACTTAGTGTGTGCCAAACAGAAAAGACGAAGACAAAAAAAATATCACAAGAGGACAACATTTAAAAGAACAAAAGAAGACATGGAGCGAAAATTAATCCTGAGTACCATCTTTCTCTTCGTTGCCTGTCTTCCAAGAAGTTTTGCATCAGGTTTGCTCATTATTTCCTGATTATTTTTTCTCATCTGATTTGTGTTTTCTAGTAGACAGAAGGAAGACCAATGTGATAATGTTATAAAATACTGTATATGGCACAAAAAAAAAATCAATCTAGACTGCATAAAGATTCTTTAGTTTGTTGTTTTGGGAAAACCCTTTGTATGTATAAATGCAGTACTGTACAGTATTTCCTTTCATAAAAGGCTTCCCATTTTAAAGAAACACCTTAAGAAGTAAAAATAACTATTAACAAAACCTTTGTGTAAGAAACAATTTCACATCACATATCTTACTATCAAGAAAAATAATGATTTTTACCTTACATCTATGCATTATCAATACGGCCTGTCCATCAAGGTCACAACGTCCGAGCTAACTTCCGGCAAAAGGTGAACTACACCCTTAACAAGTCACCAATTTATTGCAAGGATAACAAAGATACAACCATTCATACTCACAATAATGCATATGGGTAATTTAGAGTAGCCAGTTGACCTAATCCCCGTGTTTTTGGACTGAGAGAAGTAACCAAAAGCCGTTGAGGGAAACCACACAAAACATGGAAGAACTTCTTGTTAAAACCATTTACATTTGTGTTTACAGCATCTGGCAGATGCCCTTATCCAGAATGACTTACAGTTTTAAAAATACTATCAGGGAATACATTCCGATACTGGTTCACTAGGACATAGGCTAACTATACCATCAGTCAAAAACTCAGTGCTTATTCAAGTACATCATGAGAAGCTAGGTTTTCAGCTTTCGTCTAAAGACACCCAGTGATTCAGCTGATTCAGACATTTAGTGGAAGTTTATTCCACCACCTTCGTGACAGAACAGAAAAGAGTTTAGATGCATGTTTTCCTTGTTGCGTAATAGAATGATGGACCGGTCTAGCAGTGCCAGAGGATCAGAGAGAATGCAGTGCGGTAAAGGGGGTGTGTGTGTGTGTGAATGCTGCTAAACTAAGACTACACTTTGTTGTAACTGAGCTTTGAGTGAGTGCAATGATAAGAAATGATTCAGAGTTTTGGTTTCTAATCAGGACACCTGTTGGCACAGTTTAACCCACAGTGGAAGGAAAGTTGTTTCTGGGTTGTAAGAAGGACGGCATAAATTTCATTATTCATGCAGCAACACTGTTTCCCCACCACTGTGTATATAGATATGTCTCCGCACGTGTGTTTGTTTCTTTTTTAAGATCATCTGCCATGACGCAGCTGTCTTCCTCCTTGGTGGGATTCTCAGGGGGAAACTCACTCGTTGAGGTTTTTTTTTTTTTCTCACCGTTGAATGCAAACCTGCAATGAGCTAGAAAAAAAAAGTAGTTCAGAGAGATAAAACATGGAACAAGATGACATTTTGATTATTTAAACCGTCAGTTTTGTTTGTGAATGTCTGTTGTTATTTTTTTCTTTTAACTTCACATTTAGCCAGCAGTTGCTTTTTTTTACTAACAGAACAAGTCCAACAACTAATAAAGCAAACCAAATGTTTTTAAAGATGATTCTTTGCTAACATTAACATGATGAATAACAGCTCTCACCAGAACTCTGTTAACAAAACCTTTTTTAAATATATTAACTTCACACTAATGTGATAATGCAATAATGAGAAATGTCATATATTTACTAACTATTACTAAAACGCATAACCCTCAGGAACAGATGACAGAACACCTTTTCATGCTAACAAAACACAGCCGCGCTCTTCAACCAAAGAACAGCTTACAGGTAAAAACTTCTAATTATGTCTATTTTTCAAAAACATTAACTAAGGCCAAGTGGACAAATCATCTCATCTGATAAATAATGAAAATCATAATAAAATGTAAAAAAATCTTATAACACATTTATTATACACTTTATAACATTAATTACACACTAATAACACCCTTTTTCTTTCCTAGCAGAATTTTATTTTTACTGAAAATTTTCTACAACCAACTTTCTCTATTTGTGTAAAATAATCTTCAGTGTTAGACAATAAAAAAACATTAAATATGAATTATTATTTAAGGAAACACACATGCGAATTTATAATTGTGTTGTAACTTGTGTCTGGGTTTTATAGCAGATATATTATTTGGTTTAGTTGGAGTAAGAGGAAGACACATGTACCCAGTTAGAAATTGCAGAAATGGATAAGATGAGTCTGGCGCAAACAGGAAAGATAAATGTCCAAGTATATCAACAGGATGAAGACGGTTTTTGTGTTTTGATAAAAATAGATGAGCTCCCTCAAACCCCCTCCCCCAGAACAAGGAAAAGGCCTAAAGAGCTCGATAGCTACTGTGTCGTACAAATTTTAAAAAATGCATATAAGTGTCTGTGTATTTTTAATGCTTTTTTACATAAAATGTCAAATGATGTGTTTTAAATGTGTCTTCAAGTTTTTAGGAATACGTCGGAAGAACTTGGCTCTACTGTCACCTTAAACTGCATCAGCACAAAGATTGCATGGAATAACATGATTTATGTTATCTGGAAAATTAATTTGCGAGACAAAGAGGAGTGTAGCATTACTCTGTCTAAGACTGACGAAAACTACGACACCTGCCAAGATGGGAAAAAGCTGAACCACACAGCAGATGGAGCATATCATCTGATCATTCCAAATTTTTCTGTTCAAGATGAAGGAAATTACACCTGTGACATTTCATACACATCAGGTGGTACAGTGGAGACGATCAAGGTCTCTGCATTTGGTAAGTGAGCTCTCTCTGTACAGAGAACACACCGCTGTGAAAGTCTCACTTACCACTGTTAATGTGCAATGTTTCTGTGTATAATATTTATGATATGTACAGCGTCATATTTGGTCCTTATAGTACAGAACAATTACACAATAGAAAACAGTACTATACATCTCTAATTA
This sequence comes from Porochilus rendahli, assembly GCA_039654305.1. Classification (NCBI taxonomy): domain Eukaryota; kingdom Metazoa; phylum Chordata; class Actinopteri; order Siluriformes; family Plotosidae; genus Porochilus; species Porochilus rendahli. The sequence continues at coordinate 19,965,448 of JBCNYG010000012.1, read as the reverse complement.
CACTGGGACTCATGTATGTAGAGTCATAATAAATACAAATTAGCGAATTGCTAATACTTCAATGCATAGTCTTTGTAATTTCACCATGTGTTTTGTCCTGTAAAATTTATTTACCTGTAAAAAAGTATATTTAACAAGAAAAAAGGAGAGCCAGGTGGATTCACAAGCACTGATATAGAAATAAAGCATTCCTGATGAACAATTCGACATTGAAGTTAGATTTTAGGTCAAATAATATCTTTCCACTGTGAAAAATCAAGAGAAAATTATATTGTGTGCCTCAAATAGATCCTTGTATGACACCCTGTTTCATTTGTAACCCTCCATTCACATGTGCAACCAAAAAGCACATAGTTTGTCTACTTAAAATGGAGGCTTGTTGCTTGGGTATAAATATGACAGATTAGCCAACCTGAATGAATAGTAAGAATGTGGTTGTAAAAATGTCAAAATCCTAACTACAATAATCTATAACATTAAGCTTTTATTTGAACCATTGAGCTCGGAGTTCTCATATATGAATTAAAATAGTGTTTAATAAATTAATGAAATTAATTAAAATATTGACACAATGAGTCCAGAAATTTCCTATCAGACTTTTTTAAATAATCTCTACATCAAATTATTTTCAGAAATAATAGTACTCTAAAATGTTGGACTTGAATTCTAACAATGCTTCAACTTTCTGGGAGTTTAAGGAATCATAGCTGCACATTACATTAACCTTTACAGCATTTAGCAGATGCTCTTATCCACTTACAGAAGAGTTTTAAAGCCACTATCAGTAAATATATGATTATACTGTTTTGTCTGGACACAGAATAAGTATACTGTCAGTAAAACTCAGTGCATAGGTGTTGTTTTGTTTTGTTTTTGTTTTTTGAGCATGTATGTGCATGTGTGTGTTGTACTGCCGAAGAAGGTAGGTTTTCAGCCGTCATTTGAAGGACTTACAGTGACTCAGCTGTCTGGACATGCAGAGGAAGATCATTCTACCACCTTAGAGCTAAAACAGTGATGAGTTTAGATGCATTTTCCCCTTGTCTGTTGGTAGAAGGAGAAACCAATCTAGCAGTACTAGAGGATCTGAGAGAACGCAGTGCAGAGATTGGGGTGTGATAAGTACTTGGGTAGGAACGTGTAGGTCCATTTTTGGCTTTGTAGGCAAGCATTAGTGTTTTAAATTTGATATGAGCAGCTACAGGAAGCCAATGGAGAGATCATAGCTGTGGAGTGGTGTGGGAAAATTTTGAAAGGTTGAAAACAAGCCATGCAGCTGCATTCTGAATCAGTTACAGAGGTGAAATTGTGCTCAGAGGTAGACCAGCCAGGAGTGAGTTGTGGTAGTCTAGTCTAGAGATGATAAGGAAGTGAACAATCTGAGAGGTCTTAGTGGAAAGAAATCCTTTGGATGTTAAAGAGGAGAAATCTACATGATCAAGAGAGATTAGTGATATGAGAAGCAATTGTCCACGATGACTCCAAGTGCAGTGACTGAAGGAGAGATCACAGAGTTTGCAAGATCTTGATGTGGGGATGAGATCTGGGCAGAAACATCAGCATCTGAGGAAGGAAAAGAGAGAACAAGTTGAGTGTCATCTACATACCATTGGTATGAGAACCCTTATGAGGATATGACATCACTGAGCGACCTAGTATAAAGTGAGAAAAGAAGTGGACCAAGAACTGAGCCCCGGGGAACTCCAGTCCAGTCCAGTCGACGTGGATAAAATGTGGATCCCCTCCATGTAACCTGATTTGAGCATTCTTCCAGGTAGGAAGGAACCCATTGCCATGCTGAACCACAAATTCCTAGACTCCTGAGGATGAACAAGGGAGTCTTGTGGTTGACGGTGTCAAATGTTGCTGAAAGGTCGACGAGGATGAGAACTGATGTGATCTTGATCTTGGCTGATCTTGCAGCATGTAGCTTCTCTCTGACAGCCAAGAATGCAGTCTATGGGGAATGTGCTGCTTTGAAGCCAGATTGATTGGAGTAAAGAAGGTTATTCTGCAAAAGATTGAAAGACATTTGTTTATAAATAATATGTTCAAGAATTTTAGAAAGGAAAGAAAGAAGGTCTGTAGTTGCTGATGTCTGATGGATCCAGAGAGGGTTTCTTTAAGATGGGTAGAACCCTGGCTCTTTTGAATGCTGTTGGTACATGACCAGATGATTTAGAGTTATTGATGATAGTGGAGGTAAAGGGGAGAAGGTCTTGTGCGATAGTCTGGAGTATTGTGGAAGGGATTGGATCTAGTGAGCAGGTAGTAGGATTGCATGATGAGATGACTTGCAGGATGTCTTCAGTTGTGCGATAGAAAAACTGTGTAAGGGAAGGGGAAGGGGAATCCACCCTGTGTAGTATAGGAGTTGGGGTGGGAGTGAATGTCTGACAGATTTGTTCAATCTTCTCATCAAAGAAGTCGGCACCCAGTGTCGGCTGAGATAGGAACAGCCTCCACGCCACCCTATTTTAAATGTTTAAAATTGTTAATTAAAATTATACACAAAAGCTAAACTTCAACTTAATCACCTAATTCAGCTATAAATTGCAACTCACCAAAGTTTGAGAGGACCATTGACTAAATTCATTATCATTATATTTCCATTGTTCAGCTATGCACATACAGCATTTATGTTCTCTTAATCCCAAATTTGTACTTTCTCCTAAGAACATTTCATCAATAAATTACTATGATGACTCAATTTAATACTTGTTTGGCAAGAATATTGGTGGGTATATTACATGGTATTAATTAGTATGCAAATGTATTCTTTTACGATCACCTTCTTCATTATTTTTAATCTCTCTATTTATCTGCCAAGTAACAGAAAAGATTTAACCCATGTCTACTGTATAAAAATATGCAGTAATTTATAGTTCTCTATTAATTTCAAATGCATTCATATTTTGCTGTTCATTTTATACATATCTGCTGCTAAAGTCATAAATAAATAGTGATATGATTCTGTCGTCAACTCAAATAGTTTAAAAAACAAAGAAGATAATGAATAGAAGGGACAACTGCAGTTGAATAAGTAACATCTGTGGCATTTCACCAAATGATGCTACAGACGCATGGAATCTCGCTATATTAAAACAATTTAGGGTCAAGCTGTTCCCCACAAGTCTCTGAATAAATAAATGTCTAAACTCTTCTTTAATGATTCCTTAATTTCAGGCTGAACATGAATGCAATATTCCGAATGAAGAGATACTTTTTTTTGTAATTTTATTTATTGTAAATTAATAGGAGGTAGGCTTTTCAGTTTTCCTTTTTTGGAACGCTTGCCCAGACGGTTCACAGGGACTACATGTGTCATAAGAGCAAGCAGGAGCTAATTACTCTCACATAGGTGAAAACAACAGGTCCGAAAAAAGAGAGAGAATGTTTCATACTCATCAACATGAATGTGCTGTGTTGTGCATTTTCCATATCCTTAGTACCTGCCTGATCAGGACTGTGGTGGTTTAAATTAGTAAGAAGGTGGCGAAGTGGTTAGCACATCTGTCTCACCGAAGAAAGGTCCTGGGTTCTGGTCCTGGGCTGGGGCGATTCTGTGTTTCACCCATGCTTGTGTGGGTTTGCTCTGGGTACTTTGGTTTCCTCCCACAGTCCAAAGACATGCACATTATGCTAATTGGCTGTTCCAAATCGCCCCTAGGTGTGCGTGTGAGTGTGAATGGTTGTGTGTGTGTGTGTGAG
>JBCNYG010000012.1:19910603-19923812 GCA_039654305.1 Porochilus rendahli | reverse complement strand
AGAAAATAAGGCCTGGACAAGCGTTTTTCTTTCAAGTAAGGTCAAATATCAAGGTCACAGTGACCTAATCTTGGTGCGCAACACAGCTCCTTAAAACTCTAAACATATCCACCAAGTTTCAGGCAGGTGCCTCTGGTGTTACAATTACAGCTCGTAGAAGGATGGGGCGCACGGATGCAGGCATGGACAGACTGATCACTATGGGATGTCCATATTAGCATGAGGGGCCCTAATTATTGTGATGCAATTAAATTGTACAATTAAAACTACCTTTGGTGTTTTCCATTTATGATTTTATAATACTTCATAGTCTATCTAAAGCATGTTATGGATTTCAGATACAACTAACACACCAGAAGCTGTACTATGTAAAAGATAATGTGCCCCATTGGCCATCAACCATCATCATTAAGCCATACTAGCCGTTACACACCATGAATCTTAGCCATCAACTTCCATCATCGGACACCTGCTTTCTAATCAATATCACCCATTTAACACTTTCTTAAACAAACATTATCCACAGTATCATATTTACATTTATGACATAAGGCAGGCACCCTCAACCAGAGCATCTTATTTTATTTATTTCTTTTTTCATGAACGCCCTTGCTTAAGGGCACAACAGTGGAGGCTTGGTGGTAATGGGGAACTACCGATGTCAGGATCAGTAACCCAGAGCTTGCCACCACTGCCCATTTTTCTCACCAGCTCTAGTGTCATCCTGACATTGTTGGGACTTTATGTTGTGGGAATTTAAAGGACTCACCGGTCATGTCGAAGTGCTCTCATGTCCACATAGACAGTGGTTGGATCAGGACCAGCTGTACCCTGCTTGGAAAGAGTGGAGTTTAGTCTGGCAGGAAGTAAGACCTTTGCCATATCAGAGAGATCAGAAGGACCAGATCCCATAACTTCGATCATTCAGTCCATCAATCAGGAGAAAGTTATTCCCGATCTAATCAAATAATTTTGACTTCATTAAAACACATGTATTGTTTTAGTACAATATACGGGATAGTTTAACATCGACATTTATATTTCTATATATAACTGATAGTCCAATAACACTTCAAGATCAGCTCAAAACAATTTCAGGCTCCATATAAACATTTTCTAGAACTAATAAAAGCATTGTGGGTAAGGTCAAAAATAATTGAAGCCCGTTCCACAATATTTGTTTCCGCTAATAATTTTTGCATAAATTCAGGCCACAAAAAGGTCTCCTTCCAATATAGTTTGGGTTACTGCGGGAAAAAAGTGTTAAATAACTGAAGAAATGGGGTAGAATTGGCTAACATATAGCTTATTATTTTAGCTTCAGGATCGGGTCCTTCAAGAATTTCATATTCCTTACCCTTCACAGGACCAGGTGGAAAAATACTGAAGAAAGGCAGAAGGTTACACCAAACTCAACCATAAGAGGCGCATAATTTTTCCACCTTTAGCTAGCCTAAACAGATCTGTGTATTTAGTTTCTGTTAGTGGCATCCGCATCTGAAAAGAACTGACTAGTTTACTCTTACACGCCCACACTCCAGCAGCAATAGCACAAGAGCACTCAGGCTACGCATTTCCAAATACAGAGTTTAACATGCCCATATTGATTGATCTGAACACCTTAAGTGTGCTTTCAGTACTTGATTTACTCAATGTTTGAAAGGCATTGTGTTCTGATGTGATTTCCACTTAAAAACAACAAAAATAAGTGGATGGAGCATGCTAAATATTTAAAAAGATATCAGATTTCAGTTTGCTTTCCTTCCATTTGGCAACATGTGAATGGCTTTAGGGTTTCTGTCTTTTTATTTATACCATAACTTTGATTAATCCTGTTGGAGTTACAGTGAGACTGGAGCCTATCTCAGCATAGGCAGGGTATACTCTGAACAGCTTGCGTGACCAACACACACAACCATCCACACTTACACCTAGGGGCAATCTGGAACCTAATGTGCATGTCTTTGGTCTGTGGAAAGAAGCCAGAGTTCCCAGATGGAACCCATGCAAGCACTTGAAGAACATGCAAACTCCACACTGAACACCTCGGCAGCCCCCCAGGAAAGATGGAGGAAGTGGCTGGGGAGAGGGACGTCTGGACCTCACTGCTTAGGCTGCTGCCCCCCGTGACCACACAGACTGGGCCATAAACTCAAGACCTTCTTGCTGTTAGGACATGCTAACCACTACGTCACCAAGCCATCCTGTTCCAGAACATTTCCTGTACAGTAAATATACTAAACAGCTTAAGAATGCAATGTGCAGGTCAGTAATAAATGATAAATAAAGAATAAATTCTTCCCCCACTGTGGTAAAAGCAGAATAATCCACTTTAGGAGATATTGTCATATGTATAATTAACTTCCAGATGTATATCACACCATACATCCTCAGCATTACTTATTTTCATACAGTGTTCTTGAATATGACGACTACTTATGTGATGTAGCCAATACAGAGCAAGTTGGCAGTTGACAAGGGCATGTTATAAACAGTATTTGAAGACAGTGTTAAAAAAGTAAAAGCAGCATAAACAAAAAAAAAATGCTTTGTAAGCAGCCCAAGCACTATTACAATCAGTGATTGATAGTTCAGGCCATACTCAGGGCTGGTATGATACATCGATGCCTCTGTGCATGATGAACACATGGTTAGAGTGGGATAACTTGAGTGTCCTGCAAAACGTCCTGACCTCACCCTCACTGAACACCTTTTGGGATGAACTGGAACACTGACTGCACCCCAGACCTCCTCACCCAATATCATTGCGTGACCTCACTAGAGTCTTGTGGTTAAAAGAGCTCAGATCCGAACAGCGGCGCTCCTAAATCAAGTGGAAAAACTTCGCAGAGCAGTGGATCATATTATACTAGCAAAAAGGAATTCAACAAGCTAATCTTAATATAATGAGGTGTCAGGGCCAGATAATGTATCTTAGTAAGTCGTAGCTTGATGCTGGGATAATTTATAGATGTTTTTTTCCACATTTTGCACACAACACTAACAACGCCACCCCCTCTTCCCTCCAGACGTGCACAAGTATCCCCTGTTGCTGATTGGCTGGAATAGTGTTGTGCGGCTAACTTTGAGCCATAAACCAACATTTTATACCGCTGCCAGGATGAACAGATTAACAATGTGGCTTATGACAACTTAAAAGTATTCTTGTTCTTGTTTCTTAATGAAAAAATATGAAAAAATAAAATACCTGTACTTAAAATGAATATTTTATTAAAATTTTTCCTATCTTGGGTTCATATAATAGAAATCCACCAAACATTATTAAAAAGAATGGCCTTATAAAAACATAAAAAGAGGTGAAGTGGTGAAGGTGTTTCAAGGTGAAGTTGAGAAACGTTAGGGATATTTTTTAATAAGAAACAATATATCTATTATTATATCTATTATCTGGAAAAGACTTTTAAGTACTTAGACACTTGTGACATCCAAATAGCTACACAGATAACATTAACACATCAGAGGTAACAAGAAAACTGTTCACAACACACAGCATAAAGCAGCTTACTATGACATGCAAATAAGCTACAGACAAAAACCTACACACACACACACATACACACACACACACACACACACACACAAAATCAGAGACGTGTAAATGAAAAGCAGAATGTGTACACGCTTCCCGTCGACACACTGTACCTGTTCAGTCAGGTTGCCCAGTCTGTTGGGCTGACGGAGTGGGACGGATGTACACACACACACACACACACACACACATACACACACACACACAGAGACACATACCATAAACACACAAAACCCAACATAGGGAAAAATAAGAAAGAAGAACACAAATGAAAAATGAGAACACAGACATGATGCAAAGAAACCTTGTCATTGATTTCATTTAATATATTAACATATATTGGGAGCTAAAAATAAAATAAACAATACAATTATTCATCTTTTATTTATATAATCAGCCATTTAATGTCCTCAGATTTGTTTTACTTATAAATACTTACACTTATTTCAGGCTTTAGTTTTAAATATTCAGGTTTCATTTAATACGATACCACAAATAAAACCATTAATATCATGTACTTAACAGAAGGAAATGCCAGAGTAAATGCCCCCCTCCTCACCTGAAGGCAGACGGCCACATTGACTCTGCAGCCGAAGGTGGTGCTGACGGCTCGAGGCGAGAGACCCAGGTCCTTAAAGATCTTAGAGAAAGACTGAGTGAGAGCGATGCGTGGCCTCTCCTCAGCCACCACCATGCAGGTGCGCACGCACGACAGGTTGATGTTTCGTAACTAAAACCATGCATACAGACAGGGTAAAAAACAAAAAGGACAAGTAGAAATTTCTATAAATAAATAAATACACACAAATAATGTTAAACAATCTCATAAAAATTTAAAAGGAAAATTTACCGTCATGTCTTTTAATTACTAATAATATAACATCAAAAGAGTTAGGATCTGCTAATAATCCGCCAGTAGTTGTTTTAATTCCCAGTGAAAAGATGAGAAGACAGATGTATAAGAGTGTGGATCTGTGTGAATGTGTGTCAGAATTAGAATGCTTTATTAATCCCAGAGGAAATTGTGTGTGTTTGTGTGTGTGTGTTAGGGAGAGAGAGAGGGTACTGACCCGCAGAGCGTCAGTCTGAGAGCCCAGGCCTTTTGTGCACATCTCCATCACTGAGTAAGAGCAGAAGGTGACACGTACTTTATACTGACTCACAGCCGACAGCCACACTGACACGTTACTCTCCAGCTCCAGAGGAGGGACCAAAACAGACTGATGTCCTGAGTATACGCTGTATAAACACACACACACAGGGCAATTAAGAACAATGTCCCAAATTATATTATCATGATCTGACCACTGGGATAAATATCATTTGTTAACATAAATCTATTTTTCTAATCGAATTTTTTTTTTGTTCATGGATTTTTGCCACGGCTAGTTATTATTCATTTATTCATTCATTTATTCATTCATTCATTTTCTAAGCCGCCTAGTCCTAATTGGGGTCGTGGGGAGGTCGGCACCCATCTCAGCTGTCAAAGGTGGGGTACATCCTGAATAGCTCGCCAGGCCAACACACATACAAACATTCACACTCACACTCACACCTAGGGGTGATTTGGAACTGCCAGTTAGCCTAAGGTACATGTTTTTGGACTTTGGGAGGAAACCCATGCAAGCACGAGGAGAACATGTAAACTCCACACAGAAAGGTAAATGAGTGCGAGAGTCAGTGAGAAGAAAGACAAAGAAATGTAGAAATGTGTACACCAATAGCATTTACTATTTATTTTTTTCAATAATGGTAATTTAATTTACAGTGAAATAAACTAACCAGTACGTAAACTAGGTATTTACTTACAAAGATACATTTCTAGTACCTTCACCCAATTCCCATTCTCCACTTTTTTTCAAGTTAGATCCTGGGAAAAGTGTTAATTTATTTAAAAAAAGAAAAAACACCCATAGTAGCACAACAGATAAGTGACTCTCTCTCTCTCTCTCTCTCTCTCTCTCTCTCTCTCTCTCTCTCACCCTCTCACCCTCATCAATCACAGTGACACAAGCAAATTAAGGTTCTGGCTTTAAACATCATGGACGGATCAGAACAGTCTCTTTGAGCTTCCTCCCTCAGCCTGAAGACATGTACATTAGATCAACTGGCTACCCTATAGGTGTGAATATGAGTGCTTAGGTCTGTGTTAGCAGTAAACTGGTGACCTTTACTAGGTGGACTAGACTTTGCTTGAAGTCAGATGGGATTGGTTCCAGCTTCTCCCGCTACCCTGGAGGATGAGCGGTATAGATGATACTGGATGGAATTTCTCGGTATTGTCTTCATGTTTTGATGTCAGTTTTTGTGCAATATCTACGTGTTAACATTTACAGAGTTTGTATGCTTGTGTGTTAGAGCCAGTCCTGACCTGCAGAGGCACCAGAGAGCGAAGCCAAGGCCACAGTAAGGGTCCAAGCAAATGGCGATCTGTCGTGAAGGGTACAACTCACACTGCAGCTTTATGGAGCGACACAAGGCACTGGTAGCAGCATGGGACATCTAGACAACAAAATACTAGAAACTTTAGAACTAGAGAAATTCTGTGTCTTAAACACTAGTCATAAACCACACCACACCCATTCTAGCCCAAACCTACTTAAGACTATACAGCGCACACAGTCCCCTACACACCACCTGCAATTGGACTAAACAGAGATTTACACCTGCTCTGGTGTATGGACGGATGGATGGATGATACCTTTACTCCAGCGAGTATGCCTGTAGTGGACACACTGAAGTCCAGGTAGGCGAGCATTTCTGGCGTCGGTGGCTTGTAGATCTGTGAAAGCTTCTTCCTGGGTAGATCATCTAAAAGCACAAAAATAAACAACATTATTACTTCACCTCCCACATCAAATCTTTTTCCCAAAAACAACCTATACCTGATTTTAATTCAGTTCAGTTTTATTTGTATAGAGCCTTTTTTGGCGTTTACAACACTAATAATAATCTTTCCTCCCCCCATGTGCAACCCCTTGTTACTGTCTGGCTGGAATAGTGTTGTGTGGCTCTCTTTCTTCAGTACAGAGCCAGCACTGTGTATGAATACACTGTGTTTCAGTATGCGCACAGAACAGTCCTTTAGCAATGAGGAGATTGGATTGGATTCGAATCAATGACTGCACCTTTAAAAACTACTGGTATTGGTCACACTTACAGCATAATTTGTGTGTAATCTGCAATACAGATGATTATTTTAACATAAATGACCACAAAAAAAACACAAAACTGGGTGATTTATCCCATGGATTACTAGCGGAGTCTGAACCTATGGTTAGCCGTCGATTTTTCCCTGGAAGTGACATGGCTAGCAATTTAGAGGAAATCGGTATAAATGGTTACCTATTTGAGCCATTGAGTCTTGTGGAGACAGTGAGACGTTGCATTCTAGTGACTCTGAGAACTTAAATGCTGCCAGAGATCTGCCTGACGGTGGATTCAAAATGGCTTACGCGGCTATGCCAACTCGGCTTTCCTGTCGTCAGTTTGTTTAGGAACACAAAAGAAAAGTTTTCTGCGATTTCTGCGCTTGTTGTTTGTTCAGCTTAGCACTGGACAATAATGTGTTCTGCTACACTGGGGGGTCAGTGATGCAGCCCAGCCATTCCAATAAGTTCATGTCACTACAAGGCTGGAACAACCAATGAGGAAGGCAACATGTCTCTGAGCACGCCTAGCGTCGTAACACTCGTGCGCACTTTAAAATCGTGCATGGACTGATGTTGCCGGGAGGAACCGCTGATGTTTATATGTGTTCGTTTTAAATCGCGAGTAACACTAATTTACCACAGGTACCCTTTAAGGTTAGGTTACAGCTTATAAAAAAATCCTCTGTGTGTCGCTATCCTTGCAGCACAAAATATCTATAGTTACATCTATAGTTAAGTCTGAATATCAGTAGTTGCAGTTTACAGATTAGCCTCTCACTCCAGTTAATTCAAGATATTGTTTACAAGCACTAGTCCAGAATATCAACCCTGGTCTCTGTACCTGTATCTAGTACCATCGGCCATGTTTTTACATCCACAGCAGCTGATGCTTCTTTGGATTTCAGGAGCTTCGTTATTGCTTGTGTGGTCAGAATACACACTGACTTACTGACCTGTACCAAGAAACACACAGAGGTTAGTGACTGCCTAGGGAATGTCATGTGACATGTCAGCATTATAATGTAACTGGTCTGTGAGAGCTCACTAAACTACTGTTATTATGTATTATATTGTAGGGAAAATAATGATATTATACTTAATAATTAAGTAATAACACTCTATGAGAGAGAAATCGTTTGGACATGTCGTGTTCCTTTTATAGACTCGTCTCCTAAACTAAAGGATGTATTAATAGTGTACACTGATATGATTTCATGTGTTCAGTGTTATGCAGTGTGATATGATTTACCTCGACAATCATCTTGACGGTGGGTAGTGTTGTGGCCAGGTTTTGTGGGTGGGGGGGACGGACTGTTACTGGAACACAGCCGGCATATAAACAGCCGTAAAATGTAGCGATCAAGTCAATACCTGCAGCAAAGCAAAGAAAATTCACTCAACACTAGATCAAAAATATTATCTATATATAGTCCATACATATAGTCCAATGATGGGTTACTGATCCGAAGGTCAGCGGTTCAATCACCACTGTTGGACCCTTGAGCAAGGCCCTTAACCCTCAATTTCTCAGTTTAAAAAAATAATAATAGTAAGTCGCTCTGGACAAGATCATCTGCCAAATGCTGTAAATGTAAATGTATTCATAAATATCCCTTTTCATACCTAGAGGCTTCAGCAATTATTATTATAGCTATTAATACCAGTGCAGTATTGTCCTTGCATCCTACTGATCAGCTACCGTCCAACAAATCCGGGCAGCCGCTGGACAATAGGGCTACAGTGTCTGCTACAGTGGGTGCACGGACGCCCTACACTGCAATATAGGGATGTATGCAAGTATGATCTGACACATGGGAGGTGTCTGGCGTCAGACTGTACACAAAGGCGTCATCGCAGCGGAAGAGATGAGAACCAGACGGTGGTCAGAGAGGAGAAAGAGAAGGAAAGCTAGCATAGCAGCCGTGCCAAGGACTGCCACTCAAGAATCGGCCTGTTTAGCCAACGCTGCACAACAGCTAACTGAAATCCCAACCAGGGACCTTCCATTGTCTAATAGACATACAGAGCCACCATCATCGTCATTGAATTCTTGAATCTGGTTGGTTAAGAGGTGTGGATTATTTTTCTTTAACAGCACTCTGGGCAGAAGATCTGGCTCTGAGGCAAATTACATTCATTTTCCAAACCGCTTCCTCCTGCTAGGTTTGGAGGGAGGCTGGAGCCTATCTCAGCCGACTTTAGAGAAAGGTGGGGTATGCCCTGAGCAACTCACCAGTCCGTCACAGAAAAAACAGACACACACAACCATGCACACTCACACCTAGGGACAATTTGGAACAGCCAAATAGCTTAATGTCTACGTCCTTGGACTGTGGGGAAAACCGGAGTACCCAGTAGAAACCCACGTTAGCAAAGGGAGAACACGCTGGGCAACAACGTGCTTGCCAAATTACAGTCTTGTATTAATGCACTCCTTCTAGTGTTTTTTCTTTTAAAACAGCTCCATTTCTCCAGTCAGAGGTACTGCTGTTGTTTTCAACATAAATGACCAACATAAGCGACGACAGTAACAATCTGTTGCATTTCATCGGCTCAAAATGTAATCTACTTCAGCTCCCGCCTTTGAGGGAGGAGTCAGTGCACCGCCCTCATTTTCATATGTACCGTATACTGATCCAGACTCGTCGATCACAGCAGTGTCTCCTACTGAAATTTCTGGGTTTAAAATAAAAATCTAGTAACACTAAATACACCAAATATCACACTCTCACTTTATCTCTTACCAGGCGGGTAAACAAGTGCGACGTGATCTCCTGCATTCAGTCTGCCTCGCTCCATGAGAGCCACAGCAACACGCTCAGCCCGCTTATGAAGCTGCACACATGATGCACTGCTCGCTACAGCACCCTGAAACGCACAGTTCCCCATGCACAGTTAGTGGTACGTCCCCTCAGCACTCAGAATCCTCCATACACAGCTTACTACACACCTTGGCGTTGAGCAGCAGGAACAGCTGGTGATCTGGTGTGGCCTGAGCTCTCCACTGCAGAACATCCTGGATGTACAGAAACTGCAAGTACACACAATACACAACACGGTCAGCATCACTGCGATCCATAGTTGCTTTTTGAAGACTTTTTTTAATCACCTAAAATGTCGCTCGCTGACCAATACCAGTGCTTTACTACAGGTGTACCCTGGGTTTTCAGTGAAATCGATTTAAGCATGTGCAATCCATGGTGTCAACATGTGATGGTGTGTGTGTGTGTGTGTGTCTTACGTGCCTGATCATGATCCTCCAACTGAGTCACATCTCTTCCACAGGCCTGAGCAATACGCTTCCCCGCAACCAGGTTCCCAACAATCATGGAGGCAGGACCCACCTCTAACAGAGGGTGGGACAAACGGGGGAGGGTAAATAAGGGATGGGAAAGACAGCGGCGGAGAAAAAAAAAATGCGAGGACAGGCAGGCACCCCTTTGGATTCTGAATCAAGTTAACAGAATAAATATAGGAATGCAATGACACACACACACTCTCTACAAACACACACTGAGAGCTGTGTACCTGGTTGTTTCTGACGAGGTTTTGGCAGGTTGGTGATGCAGGTGTGAGGGCTCATGAGCACGGTGCAGGGGTGCAGAGCTCCCTCTAGGAAACGCTGCTTCGTCTCAGACACATGAATCCCACCGAGAGCTGCCTTGGGGAGTGTGTTAGCGGGAACCAGTGCTAGGCAGTACACACCCACCTGATGGATGCTGTCTATTGCCTGACACACATACACATGCACATATAATATTAATTAGCTAAATTAATATATAATTTAAAAATTTTCACTACTTTATTATAATTAAGATAATTACTAATAAAAAATGTAAATAATTAAAAATAATTATTACAATATGATAATTAATATTCTCAAAAAAAAAAGACAGAGTGTGTGTGTGTGTGTGTGTGTGTGTGCGCCCTGTACCTGCAGGACTCGGCTCATCCACTGAAAGCTGTCCTCCTCTAATGCGTCTGGTCTCTGTTCTGCTACAACAACGATTCTCTCATCGTGGAGTACGCACACAGAGAATACAGCAATCCTAATCACACACACACACACACTAAACTTTGGCAGCTGTCTCGGATCTACGCAGTAAGACAATGACTTGACATGAGTCTCTCACCGTCCTCTGTAGACGAATTTCATTGGCTCCACCGCCAGTGCAGTTGCCACCACATCATCAGAATTATGTCTCCGCCCACTGACCACCATCAACCCATCCATCTTCCCTACGACAAACAGCAAGTCGTCCTGCCGACGGCACACATACAGAAACGACCAACAAAACAGTGCAAGCCACACAGATGTTATTAAAAACACTTGGGAAATTACTTAGAAGTTAAACAGGCTTGTACAGGCTGATAGAATTTTAAATAAAGATTTTTAAAGATCACTTAATAAAGCTATTTGGGGAACGTTGCTATTAAAATCAGCGTTGAATGTTTTACCCATTCATCATTCATTCATTTTCTGAACCGCTTATTCCTAATTAGGGTCGCGGAGAGGCTGGCGCCCATCTCAGCCGACTGTGGGCGAGGGCGGGGTACACCCTGGACAGCTCGCCAGGCCATTGCAGGGCCATTTATATATATATATGGATATATATATATATTTTTTTTTTATTAATTTTATTATTGATATTATTATTATTATTGTTATTATTATTTCAGTTCATATCTGGGAATTTTTTAATGATTATTTACTTTTTTGTTATAGTTGCAATTTAAACACTTTTTTTATTCAACTCCATACGTAAAGACTACGGTAATCCTACAATTGTAGTCCAACATCTACATCAGATCTCTCACAAACCAAAGTTTAGTCAGGATTCGAGTATTAAAAAAATATAAGGGCTTTGTTAAGAAAAGAAATGAAAATAATATTTAGCAGAAATATTAAGATAAGCAGGGAATTGAGCTGCCTTGTCGGAGGTTTACGCTCTCCGAGAACAGAACAGTCTGATCAGACAGTCATGTGACGGCAGCACAACGGCGTAATATCATGCAGACTTCAAGCAAGCCAAGAGCTTTAGATTCAGCATTTAGCATTAGAATTTAGGGCAGAGATGTGATCTCTGGGACTTTAACCATCGCAGGGATATCGGGTCCAGATGGACTGGTTGGAGTATTTGGTACTGGATGGTTGGAGTAGATTGGTACTGGTGGGAAGCTTCTGATATTTTGGGAATTTAGACTCCGTTTACAGCGCATGGTGCAGAAAGTTCAGACGATCTGTGAGCTGAAACACGGGGCTTGACCCCAGGTATGAGGGAACAGGAAGTCTGAAGCAAATGATCACTCTTTACAACTGTGGTGCACCGAAAAACATTGCCGCATGCGCCGCACATCTCGCCCAGAGGAAGGAAATATTTTAGCGTCAGATATGGATCGGCTGCTCGGCTGGTTAGAGACGTATCTGTGTACAGTGAATGCTTTTACCTTATTGTCTTATTTATTAATTTTAGGAGGATTTTATAGATTATGTAAGCTCCAGGGTTCAGAGAGAGAGAGAGAGGGGGGGAGATTGTGTGTGTGTGTGTGTGTGTGTGTGTGTGTGTTTGTGTGTGTGTGTGTGTGTGTGTGTGTTCTCTTTATAAAGTGTTGTCTCCAAACAAACTGTAAAAACAAGTCTGTTGTTTGTTCGGTTTGAAGTGTGTTCACATCCTCATAGCATTCACACACTTAGCCATGAAGTGCCATTCACGTGTGTGTGTGTGTGTGTGTGTGTGTGTGTGTGTGTGTGTGTGTGTGTGTGTGTGTGTGTGCTCCAAAACAACCCGTTTGTGTATGTGTATGTTCGTCAGCGTGCTGTTGATCAGGCTTTGATCTCTCTGACTCTTCTCTGTCACAATCTGAAAGTTCCATACAGCATCTATCCAGCTCCAGTTCGAAGCAGCTGGATCAGGTAAATTCTCTCTCTCTCTCTCTCTCTTTCTTGCTCTGTCTGTCTCTCTCTCTTTGTCTCTCTTGCTCTATCTCTCGCTCTCTCTGTTTGTCTCTCTGCCTCTCTGTCTGCCCCTCTCTCTTTGTCTCTCTGTCTCTTGCTCTCGCTCTCTCTCTCTTTCTCTCACTTTGTCTCAGTCTCTCTCTTTCACTTTGTCTTTCTGTTTCTCTCTGATTTTTTCTCTGTCTGTCTCAGTCTCTCTTGCTCTCTCTATTTGTCTCTCTCTTTCTCTGACTTTGTCTCTCTTTTTCTCTCTCTGTCTCTCTATGTCTCTCACAAAGTAAGTTGATTTCAAGTCCACATCACTCAGGAACTTGGAGAAAGAGGGAAATAAATGATGGATATATGGAGAGATAGATAAGCAGACAGGTTGCAGGATTGTCTCTGCTAAATATGTGGAAAGGTGGATTGGTAGATCACCGAGATAAACAAAATTATTACAGATAAATGGAAATATATCAGAAGAATAAATGGGGAAATGGATGTGTGTGTATATATATATATATATATATATACATATATGTGTGTGTGTGTGTGTGTGTGTGTATATA
>JBCNYG010000012.1:19838182-19854592 GCA_039654305.1 Porochilus rendahli | reverse complement strand
AGATAGATACATAGATACATAGATAGATAGATATATAAAAAAACAAACAAACAAGCAATAAATAAATTAATTAATTAAAGTAAAAATTTACGATTTAACATCAATGCATTGACACAACATAACCGATTATATTATATAAAACATTTTTAAATAATTTCCTGTAGGCACTTTAAGACCAAGCTCTGTGAATGGCTGAAACATGAAAACCCATATTGTGACGCTATTTAAATCACTAATCAGGCACGGCAAAGAGGCTTTGTAAGGCAGTGTGTGAAAGAGCACCCGGCTTTTTATTACTGCTTTTACTTATTGATGAAAAAGTAGCCATGTGCAATATTATAGAAATTTCTTGATGCACCGTGATATTAAATCAAATTAAATTGTTGCCACAATAATTGTAAGTGAATCAAATCATAAGATCAGTAAAGATGCACATGAAAGTTTCACAAGATGGCTTTTAAGGTCACTTAAGGTCAGAGGTAATTACCTCGTTTGAAAGTCCATATATGTTTTGCTCTTAACGTTCCCCAGTAACATCTTACTTATTCCAAAGTCTTTCTTTATCTGGTTGAAACACTGACATACTTGTACTCTTCCTTGATTTCTGTAGACCAACAGGATGCAAACCATTAGTGTAAGAAAGTGTGCATCAGCTCCCTAGTTTCCCCACACACACAAGCAGGAATTCACATGTGTGTGGTTTGGCTTGTGATTTAAGATGGAACTAAAGGATAGAGATGTAAAATTTCATACCAAATCACTGACTGCACTTTTAAATGAGAAAGAGGAAGGAACAATGTAATATTTGGTTACATAGTGTATGTACGTAAACATTATGAAAGAGGAGAGAGGAGAGACATACAGTACCAGTCAAAAGTTTGGACACACCTTCTATTTCAGGTAGAATGAGTGGGTGTGTCCAAACTTTTGACTGGTACTGTATGTTATAGCAGCTGTTATGAACAGTTCCTTCACCAGTCTCAGGTTTTTCCTTCTCCCGAAGGTATGCTGCAATTCACTGTACCCGCAACTATGAAAAACTTTCTGCAGTCAAAGTTATGAAGAGAGACTATCGGACGATTACTAAACTTGGAATTTGGTAAATCAGGAACTTGGGCAATGTCCAGCTTATTCCACTGATTTAAAACCAGGTAATTAAAATGAATACTACAAGTATAGGATGGCACATGGCACAGTGATTAGCACGTCCGCCTCACAGCAAGAAGGCCTGGGTTTGATTCCTGGACTCATGCATTTCAGAGTGGAGTGTTCTCCATGTGCTTGAGTGGATTTCCTCCACAGTCCAAAACATGCACAGTAGGCTATCTGGCTGTTCCAAAATCACCCCTAGGTGAGAGTGTGACAGGCTGTGCATGTGTTGTCCCTACAATGGCCTGGTGAGCTGTCCAGGGTGTACCACACCCTTGCCCAGAGTCGACTGAGATGGGTACAAGCCTCACCGGGACCCTCCCCAGGACCCTAATTAGGATTAAGCCATATGACAAAAACATTATATCACAATTACAGCTGGGCGCTTTGGCTTAAAAATAAAATCTCAACAGAGATAAGAACAGCACACACATTTCTTGAATTAAACCGTTTTTAGAGAACCCTGGGAAGGGTGCCCAGTGGAGATTTTACAGAGCCACTTAAGGAAAATAATAATTATAAATAAATAGTATGCTTGTAAAAACATTTGGCTTTTTTTGCTAGACCAAAAATTACAATTAATTGATAAAATTTTTTCACCCAAAGATTTTTCACCCACCTCTAATCGCAATACTGACACACATTTTGACAGTACATATAATGTACACTTTGTGGCTAAACGTCTGTGGACTGACTGATGTCACACACATGCGTTTTAAACAACCTATTTCCTATTCCATTATTATAATATTGTTATATGTTATAATAACCTCCACTACTGTGTTGAAGCATTCCAATAGATTGTGGTGTATGGCTCTGGGGATTTACCCATTCAACTACTAGAGCATGAATGAGGTCAGGTACTGAAGCAGTATGAAGGGGCCTGGAGGACAGTCAGGCATATCCATCCCACCCAAGTGTTCAGTGGCGTTAGGGTTCTGTGCAGGCCACTTCATTTCTTCCAGTCCAGCCTTGGCAAACAATGTTGCCATGGACATTGCTTTGTGCACAGTTGCACTGTCATGCTGGTAGTAAAATGGGTTGGAATTGGCAAATGACAAAATTAGGGGAAAATAAACCTTATGTTTATTATACCATTCAAGCATTATATTAAACGATGTGCAGTGTAGGTGTTTGTAAAAGAGTATGAACAGTATTTATCAACAACACACAAACATCTTATTGTGTATGCTGCAGGGTGAGCAGTAGCTGGCAGGCCAGAAGATGGTCTGGCTGGAACTGTCATTTCCATTATGTCTCTATATGTGACAGCACTGTTCTTTATACCGCACCCGCAGAAACGTTAGATGAGGAGACACCACACACACACACACACACACACACACACACACACACACACACACACACCAAATCAAGCAGAGACTACATTATCTCCTCCTCCCCACAGTTGTCTGGTCAATCCTAACACTCTTCCTATCTGCTGAGCCCCACTTATGTAGCACAAAGTACAATACGTGGAGTTCACAAAGAGACAAAGTCAATTGAAATCACTTCATGTCACAAACATGCATTGTGCCACCGACTGACTCAGCCTCTTCAATCTCTCCTCTTCTCGTTTCATTTTTTTTTCTTTATCCTCTGCCATCAACTGTCACTCCATGTCTTTTTAGACTTTGACTTCCCTGTCAATAAGTAATTGTGTTTCCTTTTTTACCCTTGTTCTCCCCATATTGATCATTATGCTCGAACATATGCCTCAATACACACACACACACACACACAGACACAGACACACACACACAAAATGACAGAGACAGAAGGATAGGGAGAGCTGACGGGAAAAAGTGTGAATAAGTGAAGCAGAGAGTGTGAATCAGTGTAAATGCACAGCAAGAAGGAAACTTGAAGCTGATTCATAATTTGCGCTCAAATCACGACTTTTGATTCACTTGTCACAGACGTCGATGGATGCTACCTTGTATGGTCTGTACACGTGTGTGGTTGTCTGGCACCAATCTGGCAGTAGGCACTTAATCTAACACGGCTTGGCCGTGTGGACTCGATGCATGACTGAACAACAGATAGCTGTTTCAAATTTAGGTTTCATGTTGTGATGGAAAAGTTCCATTTGAAAAGTAAACGAATGCTGGTCTTACTGGATATTCACATGTAAACAAGTCTCAGAATCTCTGAAATACAACATGGGCTCACAACAATGTGGTTAGACAATTGTAAAGGTTAAAGAGAACAGTCTACCGTGTTCATTCGGACATACAAAAAAGGCATCATAGTAAGTGAAAATGTGAGTACGGTCTAAATATTACGCATAATAATATTACAATACCCCCAGTGCAGCTAACTGGGTTATCAAAGGCGGGCCATGTCTCTCACTGTCTATGGTAAGAGGCATGTAAAAGAACCATTGCTGATTTTCGTCAAGAGGCTGCATAGCTGTCAGCGTGTTTCTGCCCTGCGATGGCCTGGCGAGCTGTCCAGGGTGTACTCTGCCCTCGCCCAGAGTTGGTTGAGTTGGGTGCCAGCCTCCCCGCGACCCTAATTAGGAATAAGCGGTTCAGAAATGAATGAATGAATAATGGAGTTCATATGCATGGACTATCAGCCTCTGTCTGTCGTGGATGATGTTGGGGTTAAGCGTCTGGTGAATCACTTAGATCCACGTTATGTTCATCAAGGACGTAAATATTTCACAGACGTGTGCCTGCCAGAACTGTATCATACGGTGTAGGAGCATATTAAAACGCTTATGACTAATGTGACATCACTCAGCTTCAGGAGTGACATTTGGACTTCAAGTGTCTCTCCCATGGCTATGCTGAGCCTGACCGCGCAGTTTATAAAGTAGTTAAAAAAATAAAGTTACATTTCATTTACAAGAATTTCTGGTGGTGCTCTTGCTATCTGGTGACAGATGTGGTTTCACTTATATTTTCAGTGATGTATTACGTCAATTAACCACAGACCGTTTTTTTTGTTGTTGTTGTTTTTTAAATAAAAAATCTCTAAAAGGCTGAGAATTGCTTTGGAGCAGACACCAATATTACTGTTTTATTAATATAACTCAATCCCACCCTGACTCCAAGTGTAATAGTGTTTTGAGTAAACAGCTTTTCTATTCTTTCTTAGCACAGGAAAACACACCTACCAATAGTCTTGTCTGCAGTAATCACTACTACAGATGTGAAGATAAGATTACTAATAGATTTCTAATAGGATTTTGTAAGTGCAGGCTACACCTTCAAAAAAGGCATCAAGAATGATTGTGGAACTGTTATTCTGTGTGGTGAAAGTGGTCTTAAAGGAGTGTCTGGTGACATATGCATTGCACTGGGTGGGAATTGTTGAACAGTCACAGGGAGGTGACGCCATCACATGTGGAAAAAAATAGAGATGGCAATTTATACAACGCTAACTAGAAAGAAGGTGCATTTTCAGGCATGTTCATTCTCACGATTTTCAGTTATTTCAAAACCCATTATGTGGTGAGGAAAACGGATTGAAAATGCCCCATTATGCCTCTAACCACTCCAAACTTTTACTACCTGCGACCAGTAGAATAGGCTGCTTGTCTGGGTGGAGCTCCATTTGCCTGGCAATCCAGGAGCCGTCAAAATGAGCATACCACCAGCCCCTCTTCTTGTTCTGTGGGTCTTTATACTGATCAGCAGGGCGGATGAAAGGAATGCGAAAGTAGCGTTGTTGCCTATTCGCCGCAATCTCCTGATGCCGGGCAGGAACAGGAGGAGCGGGGTTCTGCTGGGCTGGAATGACATTAACAAGAAATTACAAAGCGTATACAAGCAAGATGAAGCAGGCTGCTATTGGTTTTGATATCTACTCAAAGCGTCCTTTATGAATAAAAGATTTAAGAAAGAGTAATGACTACTGGCATGCCAGCACCTGATTCAATCAAAGAAATAATATTAGCTGAAAATATCTGAGGGAAAATCTAATCTGATTGAGGTAAGAGTTTGCCTGAGAATGTGATGATATGTAGGCTCCAAAAACACAACAAAGGCTCTAATAAAGCAGTGTTTTTAATGCAGGTGAACACTTGTCAACAGCTGAAAGCAATTTTCGAGAAAGAAAATGTGTCAAGCACTATGCATACATACACACACAACACTGTATGGCAGAATAATCCCCCTCTATTGCTGTGCACTACAAGAATGACATTATGCTTTCAGAAAGGAAATTCTACCGTACGATATACCACTCCGAGAACCTCGATGTACATGATGTGTCCATTGTGCACAACAGTTTTATATTACCATAGTCAGTGACGGATTTAGGAGCTCTCTGCTCAGTCTCAGTGTTGCGCTTCTTGTTCTTTGACTTCCAGGCATGGTAAACTTTTAAACGACGATGAAACTCCTCTCTGCATGCGGCCAGTAGTTCTATATCTACAAAAGTATAACAATATTTAGGATTAACAAAACGACACAGCATAGTATACATTTATAATATCTCATATTGACAATGCCCTGCGATGGCCTGGCGAGCTGTCCAGGGTGTACCCCGCCCTCGCCCATAGTCGGCTGAGATGGGCGCCAGCCTCCCCGCGACCCTGATTAGGAATAAGTGGTTCAGATAATGAATGAATGAATGAATGAATGAATAATCAACACCATGCCACCCCAATGTGAACAAGCAAATCAAAACCCATAAAATTATATATTCTATTTAAACTTATTTTAGCCTTGAAAGGTTTTTTTTTTTAATTAAACCCGGGGTACTGTGTTTCAGTGGAGGTACAATTTAATAATAATGATTAAAAATCACCCATAACTGATACAGTGTCAGTCTTATATGAGTCCAGGATAAATGATTCTGTCTGTTTTCAAAAAATTAATGCAGTGTCTATCTGCTTTTAAAATGATTTCTCTATTTATCTGACAAAATATTCATGACTTTTTTGTTTGTTTTATTTCAAGTCATCTGAATCAACCTGCACTATTGGCTTTCTGGCCCCATTTCCAGTTACAATCCAATATACAGTATCAAATATTCTTGAAAATAAATAATGAGTACTTACCAGAAGTTTATTCTATTTTCATGTCCTTTCAAATTATTGGAAACTACGATGTTCATGTGTTTTTCAAGCAAATTATTTGTGACTTAAAAACACAACAACAAAAATGGCTTGTTTGGTTTGACAGTGTGCAGTTGTTAGATAGGTGAAATCTGTACTTAATGATTTTTTCTTTTTAATGAAGCCAAAATATCGACAATTTTATTAATTAAATTATTAATAAATCATATTTCGAGTGCCTTTTCAAGGAGACAGATTTACACAATATTGTTTGATGAACTCTAGTCTGTAAGTATTACTGAGAAAAGGCGTGCTGTTCTAAAAAATTAATATAACACTTTTATTAGCAAGCAGTGAACATGGCTAATAATCAGGGTGTTCCACAGCCTATTCCTGAACAGTTTCACTAAGATGCTGTTAGGGTGGTTTGCAAAATATTCCACCCCTTGGCATTTTTCCTGTTTTAAGTACAAATGCAGCAATCCTTAAGTCATGCAGCTGATTCTCAATTGGATTGAAGCCTGAGGTTTGATTAGACCATTCATTTGTTCATTCATTTTCTGAACCACTTTTTCCTAATTAGGGTTGCAGGGAGGCTGGCGCCCATCTCAGCCGACTCTGGGCGAGGGCAAAGTACACCCTGGACGGCTCGCCAGGCCATCGCAGGGCATTGCATAATTCTGCTAACAGAAAAATCCTTTATTAAAAGCTTGTTTGAAAACATTCGATAAATTCCTGGATCCTGATTGAAATCCGAATATGTTCTAAAATGTTACAGGTTCCTGCCAGGCTTTATTCGACAAGCAAAGAGACAAACAAACAGACGCTGGTAAAAACATAATCTTCCTGCCATGCGACGGAGGTAATGAATGAATAAACAAATTATAGGTCAAAGCTTATTTTATTGTTAATAAATACTTAGACAAACATTGCAAGGTCTGTAATGTCCGGTATCGCATATTTACCTTACTTCTGTCTGACTTATGCAGATTTGTGAGGGTAATAAATCTCATTTTAATTTATAAACTATTAGACCGATGAGCGCAGAGGGTTTCAAACCATATCCTGGGTGTTAAAATAATCTTTCATGCAGCAGCACATCTCCAAACTACCTGAGCAACCACTCTGCCGTGGAAGCAGTGAATAACCTATAGTTATATTCTCACTCCCAAAAAGCATGGCTACACCCATGGTTATGTGTATAATTTACAAGGTCACATGTCTGTGTTACCTGGTTACAGTAACCCACTCTGTACCAATAGGGAATCAACACAAGTTATTTATTTATTTAAAATAATAATAATAATGTATTAATTTATTTTACACTTCACTTTCTGCAGTTCTATGTTTGTGCTGTGTTTAATTGTAACACTCAGTACAGTGTTCACATGATATCTGTTTGCGCTGATGCTACACGTTGATATGGAATATATCCGGTCAGTTTGGGTTGGGGTGTGTATCTCAGTACGGTAGATAACAACATGCATTATTTCACATTTTATAGCAGCGCTCCAAAGCCATGAGCTCGATTTTGTTGTCATGTCCGTGCTCACAGGCAACCCAGCCCACGCGCCATGTTTAGATAGAAAAGCAGGATGAATTTACCCACCTGAAAAGTCCTGCTTTTTCTCAGCAGATTGTAGCTGGAGAATGCAAACTGGATTTATTTTTTTTTTTTTTTAGCAGTACGGGTTATAACCTGTTTGTGCACTTAACTGTCCTTTAACTTGTTCTACATTTACATTAAACTGTAAGGCTGGAATAGGAACTCAGAATACTTTTACGTTTACCATAGAATATTACATGTGAAATATGAATAATAAATGTGTTATTACCTACCCTACTGAGATACATTAAGCCTGTTAAAATTATTTTCAATTTAACACCAGGACCTGGAAAGGGTTTTTTTTTTTTTATGATTTTTATTCTGTAAACCCTAAAAATAAGTTATTAGAAAATTTTAATTCAAGCCTCACCAATTGCTATACAAAACAATTATGAACAATTTCTGTTGAACTGCAATCTGTCACTGTGTTTGAATAGTCTTTTTAAATTCAGAATGTTCCAAACTGGGCAAAATGGCTTAGAGTGATATGAGTGGAAGCCACGATAAGTGCTGTTCGAATCAACTAAATGCTAAATGCTGAGCCCCAATGCTTAAAGACATGCATTAAGATATTCGTTTCGATTTATGTCATTCACAAACTGCCCTTATCCAAAGTGATTTAGGTTTCTTCTCTCATTTGTTGAGGGTTAAAAGCCTTGTTATAAGGTCCAACAGTGGCAGCTTGGTGGTACTGGGGCTTCAACTCCTCACCCTCTAAACAATAGTCTAAAGCCTTAACCACTGACCCAAAACTGCACAAAGTGGTGCACAAACTGCTTTTCCTACACCTTTATGAACTGTCCTCACACCTTTCCATGACCTCATGATGTTTTCCATCAAGCATGAGGAATGGACACAGTACAGACAATTCAGATCCAGCCAACTGTTGTGAACTCCTGCCATTCCCTGTAAGTGCTGAGCCTTATTACTGCTGCCTGTTTTGTACACTTGTGTCTGCAGAATGTGTCTTTGGATAAAGCTTATGATTTCTTGTATTTGACTAATTCTGTTTTGCCTATTGCGTCTCTTCGTGATTTCGAATGTTTGGATTGGGGTTGGCTGCGATTTGTTTTAAACCTCCTGCCCATGCTTATGAGTCACCACTGTTACAAATGGGTTACAAGCAAGACTGTGGATCTGTTTAGTCTTATGGTGATCCCCACAGCAGACAAAACACTTGGCACACAAATATTCGAGCTCTTTCACAGTAAGTATGGATTGTGGTCGATCGATGGTTTCTTGAAAACCTTGTTGAGATTTTATCAGAAATGTAATCATTTACAATCATGCTACAAATGACTATCTATTTGCATTATCATAAACCACAGTAATTCACAGAATGGACACAGTGCGTCAATGTTCTCACCATATTTAAACAAAGACGGCTGTGCAGAGAGTTTCATCTGTTATGGGAATCACCGAATGACTCTTGGTATAAAACAGATTCTCAGTCTACATTTTCAGCCAACATTACGGAAGCTGCTGCACACATGTCTGGAAGCACATACAGGTTAATAAAATGTACCCTTACCTATATTATCATTTAACTGCTTCCTGGATTGAGGCAAATAAAATAAAATTGGCTCCTTCACATGTGACATCCTGGGTTTCATAAATACATAATGACTTGCTAAATAAGACTCGCACTCTCACTCACTCATTTGAGATCCACTTAATCCTTCTAGGATCGTGGAAGGGCTAATTCCTATCTCAGCCAACACTTATCGAAGGCGGGGTACACCCTGTACAGCTCGCCAGGCAGTTTCAACACCGAAATACTAGCATTCCTATTTAGACTGTCAGCAGTTTGAATAAAAGTCCTCTCTACTTTGTGACAGACTTGAGCACTTGTGCTTAACAGAGCACTACTAATATTGCTGACTAACCGGCTAACCCTCGACTGTTAGCAAAATACATGATACACAGAAAAGCTGGTTTGTTTGGTAATTTCTTTAAGCTCACTCGCTGAACCGCTTAATCCTATTAGGGTCGCAAGAAGACCGGAGCCTATCTCAGCAGACATTGGACGAAGGCAGGGAACATCCTGAACAGCTCGCCAGACCATCACAGAGCAACACACGCACAGCTATTCACACTCACACCTAGGAACAGCCAATAGACTAATGTGCATGTTTTTGGACTGCGGGAGGAAACTGGAATACCCAGAGGAAACCACACAGAAACTCCACACAGAAACACAGGACTGTTTTGCTGTGAGGCTGACATACTAACCACTACGCCACCATGCCACCGTTTTTAAAAAGCTCTTCTTTCTAAAGCAGTATTTTACACTGTAGACTGGTTTTAACCACTGCTCGTTGCTAGTAAGAAGTCTTTTAACGAAAGATTAACATTTGGGAGACAGCTCAATTTGTAACCACAGCCATTTGGGAAATCACAATCAAAAATCTACCAAAAACAATGCATATCACTAAACCAGACTGACCAGGCGAATTTGAGAAACCAGAAGAGGCTAAACATAGGGTGTACACTCTCCCACACAAAATGAGCACTGAACCAGTGCTGAAAAATTACATCACCAGGCGCAGAAGCAGCCGAGACTGTGGTCAGCCTTCTGGGGCAATGTGAGGATAAGCGCTGCTATGGGCCGCTGAAACATCCCAAACATCCTTTGACTAAAACCACAAATGATAGGGCATGCAAGGTCAAGATGGTTCCTTTACCCTCTAAATTTATTCCCTTCACCTTTAACAGTATGATGAGTCACACTGCGGGACTGTTATGCAATTCCATGAACTTCAAGAAGGAAAAACCACGGCTCACCACGTTTTAAGCTCAATGACCACGGTGAGGCACGGTATTTCTGGGAAAAGATCTGAAATATGAGCTATTTATAAAGATATATAAATAAATATTACAAACATTGCTACAGACGTAGTTTACTAAAATAAATTGTAACATAGTTATAAACAAAACTGTGGGAACGTTTTAGGCAATCTATTAAAAATGCATCTTCAATAAAAAAAACAAAACAATAAAAATATATATTAATTATCAATAAGTATTGGCACCCTTTGAAAAGATATCCACATTTTGATCACGATTTGAATCGTGATTGCCTTCGCCCTCCTTGCTTGGTGGTGATCACGTGATTGGGAAGCATATTTGAAGGATATGGGAATTGGCTATAACTAAATTGGCACACACACACACACACACACACACACACACACACACACATACCCACCCAAATAAATAGAACTTCCGCCTGGTGGTTATATGCCTCCGTGCAATAAGGCAGCACTGCCCTGACTTCTGACCTCCAAAATCTATTCAATTCATCCTTGATTCAAGGTGGATATTTCTGAAAGAAAAAGATTGAAAGAAAATGCCTTCTCAAGCTTTCTCAAGATATCATGTTCACTAGAATGACCCAAATTAGGCTGCAGTGAACTTGATCTTTGATCTTGATCTAACTGTCAGGTGATCATTGAAGGTATGAAGATGCAAAAGGCCAAACGTCATATTCAGTTTGCATGTAAACCTATAGGAAACACTTCTTCTTGGCTAAAGTACTAGTGCTGATAGAGGTCTTGTGAACCTCATTTAGTCCGGACCTTCACCTAGGACCTGTTTGCCTTGGGTGACTCTACCAGGGGCATAATCCCCCCGACAACATAGCTCCCAGGATTATTAGGACACGCAAACCCCTCCACCATGATAAGGATGCTATTCAAGGAGGGGATATTCAAGGAAGGAATACTTTGAGGACCTCCTCAATCCCACCAACATGCCCTCTGTGGATGAGGAAGAGCCTGTGGGTTTAGAGGGGGGTCTGCCTAACACTGGTAATTAGGTCACCAAGGTATTTAAAAAACTCCTTGGTGGCCGGGCTCCGGGGGGTGGATGAGATCCGCCCTGAATACCTCAAGGCTCTGTATGCGGTAGGACTGTCTTGGTTGACACTTGGTGGTCATCGGGGGCCGTACCTCTGGATTGGCAAACTGGGGTGGTAGTTCCTCTTTTTAAGAAAGGGGACTGGAGGGTATGCTCCAACTATCATGGAATCACACTCATCAGCCTACCCAATAAAGTCTATTCAGGAGCACTGGAGAGGAGGATCTGACCGATAGTTGAACCTCGGAGTCGAAGCTTGGAAGCGAAGCTTGTACCAGTCCATCGTTGTGAAGAGGGAGCTGAGCCATAAGGCAAAGCTCTCAATTTACCAGTCAATTTACGTTCCTACCCTCACCTATGGTTACGAGCTTTGGGTAGTGACCGAAAGAACGAGTTCGCGAATACAAGCGGCTGATTACACTCCATCACAGAGTGGCAGGTCTCTCCCTTAGAGATAGGGTGAGAAGTTCTGCCATTGAGAGGAACCGGAGTAGACCCACTGCTCCTTCGCACTGAGAGGTCAGGATCAGAATGCCTCCCGAACCCCTCCCTGGTGTGGTGTTTCGGGCATGTCCAACCGAGAAGAGACCCCAGGGCCGAACCAGAACGCTGGACGGACTATGTCTCTCGGCTGGTCTGGGAACGCCTTGGGGTCCCCCAGGAAGAGCTGGAGGATGTGGCTGGGGCAAGCGGCGTCTTTGACCACAGGTTAAAAATAGCCTGGTCATGCATGGAGTGCTATTATAGGTAAATAATGAACAAGTGTAAAAATAACCAATACATGAAACAGTTTTTTTTTTTAATCTTCTGCCATACATTTTACAGCCAATGATGGACCGCATGAGTGATGCAGCTAAGGTTGAGGAACTGTCAGGAACACTGCATGCTGACAGTGCTGGCATTTCTACTTCTTTACCTGTCAAATTTTTTTCCCCTTAGTTTTTCGATGCTTCCAGGAGCATAGTGTTGTTAATAAAAATACACTCACTTTAAATTCAGATACACACACTAGCATTTGGAGCACTATACATCTACAGGTACAGATATAGATGCTCTTCAGTGTAATCTAGCACAGTCTGATTTTAGCACCCTGACTTACGCTTGAAGATGTTTCATCAGATCTTTGCGAACCCAGCAGGATTAACCCTTTCTTCCCAATGTGCCAAAAATATTTCCACAAGGAATCATTTAGCCTCCTTCTAGACGTTTCCTAGCAACCACCCCACCATTGAGCCCAATTGCCCTGGCAAGAAAAACCTGCTGAATAGTGCTCAAGCCTTTAATAGTAATTCAGAAGACCATTCTTTGGAGGTAAACTAGACTTTTCAGGATCACTCAGTAAACTCATTGAAGGTCACATTAATCACTGAAGCTTAGAAAATAGAAATAATGTGAATAGTTGCTAGCTGTAAATAATTAAGACCTTCTTTCAATACACTGCTCAGTGTTTTAATTAGGAATGAGATTTCCTGTGTCTGAGTAATTAACGTTGCTCAAGATGTAGCTCACTCACTCACTCACTCACTCATTTGCCGAGCCAAATAACCCTACTAGGATCACAGGGCAGGCTGGACACCCATCTCAGCTGACACTGGGCCAGGGCGGGTACACCCTGAACAGTAACTGAGAAAAATAATTCCATCCTAATTCCATCCCTCTCTGAAAAATAGAACACTCAGCACGATGGTGCTAAACGCTACAGGCTAGCTTGTTTCAATCACTAGCTCACTGTGAGAGAAGAAAAGTTAACAGTTACTTTATGACCAAAGAAGTTGCCTAATTCAATAAAATGACAGATTTACTATGAATTTGAGTTCCTCAGAGAAAATAAAAACACTATTGCGCAATCATGTTCAAATTACCATCAGCATATACACAACACTGTTGAGTTATTTAGTCAGAAATTAACACAATGCATGCAGCTATTTTACTGTGAACTGTACTAATGCTGGGTTTAAACAGGGGCCACGATGTACACCATTTTCACCAAGAAAAGAGTTTTTCTTTTTCTACGATTTTATATGCGTTCCTACGCTTTCAATTTCAATCTGTAAAGCGACAGTACAATTCTGGGCAAAATCCCCTCAAGTTGGCTCAAGTTTTTTTTACACAATATACTCTCATCTTCTTCAAGTTCTGTTTGGATCTCCTACGATTTATGACCACGATTTGGCAAGACTGCCACACTTGGAGCATGATTGGGTTTTAAAAAGGAGGCAGATGTCACACTAAAGAGCAACCATGTATCCAAGACATGAAACTTAAATAAATTGTGTTTCCAAGTTCATGAGGAGATCCCATATGATGGCGCATCAAGGTCCTTTACACTTTGTTTAGGTCTGTTCAGCTCGACTACGATTCCTCTGTTCCATCATGATTGTGACATTCCAAAATTTTTCACAATCATCATGATTCCACCAAGATCCCTTCATATCTTCACAAATCATTGCAACATTGGATATCATGACCTAGTATAAACTCAGCATAAGGGGAAAAGGTAAAAGCTGACCATTAAAAATTGAAAACCTCACATGAAAACAATGAGTCCATCCCAAACTTTCAGTACCATTTAGCTTCACCATTAGCATATCTGAAAACTGACAGCCGCAGCAAAATTTGGCTTGTTTGTTGAATAATTAAATATGTTTCCACTTGTGCTCTTGTAAGTGCTACTAGATTTTCATTTGTGCTTTGGATTTTTTTACCCTGCTAGCGCCAGTAAACATGTGGTCATGTTGTTTTTCTAAGCTCAGCAAACATTAATGTATCCTCCAGGACACTAGAACAAACAGCAGTACTGTCTGTCATGATGTTAATCCTTAATGTGCCATCATTCTTTATCAAGTATTTGCGTCAAACACCGCCGGTGTTACCGGTTACAGACACCAACCATTGCCAGTCTCTATTAAATGTAAATATTTTTATCAGTGTATTACAGTATTATTCTCAAATTACCACTAAAATATTAACACTAACATTCTCCAACAAATGCAACCAATAGAAAATCAATTGCCAATGAATACCAATATTAGACCGATAAGTGCCCTTAAAAAACACCAATAAACACTAATATTTACCATTAAACAGACATTTTCTCACAAACATCAAGAAATACCAACATAAATACCAATATTCATTCATCTATCCATTAGCTGAACCGCTTAATCCTGTTAGGGTTACCGGGAGGTGTAAACAGCTTGCCAGTCTATCACAATTCCAACACACAAACACACAGCCATTCTCAGATTTCACACATACACTCACACCTATGGGCAACTTGGAATAGCCGATTAGCCTAATCTGCATGTCTTTTGACAGTGGTAGGAAACAAGAGTACCCGAAGGAAACCCACTCAAGCACGGGGAGAACATGCCAACTCCACACAAAAACACCCATGCCTGGCCCAGGACTTGGTGCTATGAGGTGGCTGTGCCAGAGAGGGCAAACCTCCACCAAGGAAGTACAGTTTCTCTCCTGTTTAATCTCCTTGGAGAAGGTAAATGAAAAATAAATCATTTGTTCCTGGACTCGTTCTCCACCTTCCCTGAAAATTTCATGAAAATCCATTCATAATTTTTTGGCGTAAAGTTGATAACAAACAGACAAACAAACACCGGCAAAAACATAACAATCTACATTATCTATGTTCAATTCAATTCAATTCAGTTTTATTTGTATAGTGCTTTTTACAATTCATCCATTTGTTGAACTGCTTAATCCTACTTGGGTTATGAAGAGATTGAAGCCAAGCTCAGCTGACTTTGGGTGAAGGCGGGATACACCCTGAACAGACCACAGCAGGGCCAACACATCATTGCAATTTGGAATAGACAATTAGCCTAATGTGCATGTGTTTTGCCTGCAGAAGGAAACCGGAGTACCCAGAGGACTACACAAGCAGCAGGAGAGATGGACCCGGGAACTTCTTGCTGTGAAGCAGATGTGATAACCGCTACGCCAAAACCTCTGTGATCACAAAACCCCAGCACTCTGTTAAGATAACAGGGATTTAACAAGCAGCCCTGCTTCAGTTGCTGGAAGGAGGGTGTTCTTTACACTTGGTGGATGACCAATCAGGCCATCGCAGTCAATGACAGTCATGGCTGTTACTGCTTAAACATGTTGGAGAGAACATTCCAGATGAAGTGGCTGCATGCAGTAATTATTTTATGACTCACTGGAATGTTCATGATTTTTCATTTTATTGCATCTTTTGGGAAATTAAAATTGAATCTCTTAGTCTAAGACTTCAAAAAACTAAATAATTAAAGAAAAATGCCTGTAATGAAAACCCGGCCTTGTGATAATCATAAGAGTCT
This sequence comes from Porochilus rendahli, assembly GCA_039654305.1. NCBI lineage: Eukaryota > Metazoa > Chordata > Actinopteri > Siluriformes > Plotosidae > Porochilus > Porochilus rendahli. Next base: position 19,838,649 of record JBCNYG010000012.1, on the reverse strand, counting down.
GCTGATGCACTCATTCACTTACTATCTCCCCTTTTCCTGTGCTGGGCTGCATTCCTTCCCTTGCTGTTTATATGGTGCGTTAAGTTTTACTCTGGATAGAAAGGACCATGGTTATTAATGATTTACAAGCTCAGTTATCACCACTAACCCAAGAACGTACTTATTATTAAAGCAGAAAATAACATTAATGCCGATAGACTGTATGACTCGTCCACTCTGACTCTGCATTCCAACCACTCAGCACTTTATTAACCAGGTAGCGTGCAGTCGTCTTCTTCTACATCCATCCGTCCGTGTGTCTATCTGTCCATCCGGCCACTGGGCTGTCTAGTTTATGCTTTCATCTATCTATCCATCTATCTATCTATCCATCTATCCATCTATCTATCTATCCATCTATCTATCTATCTATCTATCTATCTATCTATCTATCTATCCATCCATCCATCCATCCATCCATCCATCCA
>JBCNYG010000012.1:19738688-19756458 GCA_039654305.1 Porochilus rendahli | reverse complement strand
GCATATGTCATGTCAAACTCCTTCATACCTGGAAAAACCAAAGTGCACCCAAACATTTGTTTTCAGCAAAGATGGCGCTGGCTGTATTTCTTTTTCCTCATCCATGTCAAAGCTAGGCTAAAAGCTAGTTCTGGACCCATTAGACAATTCACGATGGAGGCCGTATCTGGACAAATGGTACGCATTGTGAGTAAGGTTGGAAATGTTAGAAAAAACATTTGGATTTAGAATGCTAATAAATAAGAATTATTATATAATATATTATATTATTATATATATATAAACACTATAAACAAACACTATAACACAGTTCATTAACAAGTTTATGGCAATAAAGTGGATGGCACGGTAGAGTGGTGGTTAGCATGTCCGCAACTCGTAAACATACACACACACACATACACACGTTTTTGGACAGGGAATGCATGCAAACTCAACACAGAGACACCCAAGCCTCAAGCTTGGGAATCAAATCCAGGCCTTCTTGGGGAGAGGCGGACATGCTAACCACTACTGTACCGTGCCGTTATAGTGTTTGCAACTCGCTGTTAAGTAAGCAAATCCAAGGCCAAACTTCGGGGGGAACCCAAAAGATTTATACAGCCAATCAAAATGTAGGGGCAAGAGAGAAAATGACATGTGTATGAACAGGAAGAGAAAATAAGTTAAACTACTTGTTTTAAATCCCACCATATAGCATCAAAATAGAATAACAAACTCTTAAAAACGTACAAATAAAAGCCAAAAGCCATTAAAAATCTTCATTTTCTTCACCATAAATCAAACAAAGGGGGCCTATGTTCCCAAGGTAGTACACTAATTCTAAAACAGACAGAACGAAAGACTTACAGATATGGCAAAGAAAATACCATGTGATGAAGGTACTGAACACACACACAAGACCCATCTGCAATATGTAATTCTCCTATTAAATACTAAGAAGGATGCTTGAAGGTGATTAACCAACTAAGCAGCAAATTTGAAAGGCTAAAATCTGTTAATCATTTGGATCCAAGCAAGTCATGTGTCAGAACCTCTATACAGATATTTTATAAATAGAAACGCACAGCTTGTGACATTACCATTTATTCATGGGGCAAACACACTCATCCAAAGCAGCTTACAAGTGACGCAGAATCCATTTCTAGCATCAGAGCTGTTAAAAGATCTGATGCTTACAAGTGCTGCAAGAGTGAATTTGCTTAAAAAAATGACAAGAAACAAGTGTGAGAGAGTTGGATAAAGAACAGACAGCAGGCACTCGCATACAGCCTGAAAAAGCTCAGGTTTGGGGAAATGCTAGTGTTAAAACTGAGAACATGCTACTTGACTTCCTTTATTTCTCCTTTTTAATGCTTTTTGTAAACAAAGACTCACCTGTAGTAATCAGAACAGCTCGCTACCTGTGCAGGGTATACGTATCGTAGCTCGCCATGCCTGCGCAGACGATCATTTTCTAATCAGTCTAGAGTGGCTGACTGCATGTCACACTTTCCTTGAACTGCTTGCTTTACCACAACCACTGTCTACGTACTGTATATAAGCCCTTAAAGTTATGAAATAAACCGGAGACGTGGGAGAGCTGTTTGTGTGCAATGCAATTTTTATTACTCATTCACTCAGCTATTTGCCGAACCTCTTAATCCAAAGAGTCACAGGGAGGCTCTGCCTAAATCAGCCAACAATGGGCGAAGACCGGGTACACCCGGAACATCTCGCCAGACAATTGCAGGGGCAACACACACACAACCATTCATACTCACGCCTAGGGTTAATTTGGAAGAGCCAATCAGCCTAATGTGCATGTCACTTAATTGTGGGAGGAAACCAGAGTACCCAGAGGAAGCTCCTGTAAGCAGGGGAAAAAACATGCAAATACCACACCGAAACGCCAAAGCCCAGGACCCTAACCGAGGTCCTTCTTGCTGTTAGGCAGACATGCTAACCACTACGCTACCGTGCTGCCCTGCTTAATATTCAGTGCACACAAAATCAAAAAGGTCAAACCTTGAATTGTTCCTCTTGAGCAAATAAACTAATGAATTTTCACTGAAAAGCTACAAAAGCAATAAAACTGAAAAAAACCCCAAAGAGAATCCAGTTTTGCTAGTGTAAGAGTGCTTCAGGCCAAGTGAACTCGCAAATCAGCGAACCTTGGGAGCCAATTTATCTTGTGGGGTTGATTATGCAACATAGCAGCCTGATCGTAGCCAGTTGCTAGCTTATCCAAAATGGGCCACAATTATGACTCGAACTTTCTAAAATTAGCTAGACATTTAGCAAACAGAAGAAAGGCACAGCTGGAGAAGCAATTTTATTATTAGAGAAGTTCCTAAACTGTAGAAGTCCAGTGAAAGTCTAGTGGGGGCTTCAGACAATCAGGGTTTAATACATCATGTTGAGTTTGCTGAAAAACGATGAGCCTAGATACACCTAAATCTCTTATTCACTCACTCATTTGCCAACCTGCTTAATCTTGTTAGGGTCGCGGGGAGGCTGGTGCCTATCTCAGCTGACACTGGGTGCAGGCGGGGTACACCCTCAACATCTCACCAGACCCTCACATAGCCAACACACAACTACTCACACTCATTCACACCTAGGAGCAATTTGGAACAGCCAATGAAGCTAACATGCATGTCAATTGGACTGTGGGAAGAAACTGGGGTACCCAGAGGAAACCCACATAAGCACAGGAAAAGTATGTGAACTACACATGTATCTGGGACCTTCTTGGTGTAAGACCAGTGTGCTAACCCCTACGCCACCGGGCTGCCCTCCACTAAACCCAGAGAAGAGGAAAAAGTCGCGGCAAGAAATTTTTTATCACTCATCATGTGACAAACTATGACATAAAAATATCTCAAACAATTCTTGTCCATTTTATAAGCTACACAATCATATTTGTGGCCCTAAGAGGGAAAATGCATTGAGATCCGGCTACATAGCTGGTAATGCCAATAATTTCATTTACGGTTTAAAAACAAAAAATCCGACTCCATAGAATTGTTTATCGGGTCATCTAGTATACGCCTGCAAAGTCCTGTATGATTCTGGTCAGTAATAACGAAGGAGTAGGACTTTTAGAGCCAACTGTCTACAACAACAAAGCCACCACCACCACTACCTCCAATAACAACAGCAACAACAGCAACAAAGTACCAAAGAATTTTATGCCGGAAACCTCTGGAGAACTACATTTACAAGGACTTCAACTGGCTCCTCTCAACGCGAAGGAGCAGCGGTTCTACTCTGAGTTTCTCCCGGAAGACAGACCTTCTCACCCTATCTCTAAGCGAGAGACCTGCCACTCTGCATTGGAAGCCCATTTCAGCCGCTTGTATTCGCGAATAAGAGGACGCTAATAATCTTATACATTAGATTTACGATTGATGTGAATAAAATACCAGATCAAAAGAGATTGTGTAGACCTCTAAAAATTTGTTAAAGAGAAAAATATTAACCATAGAAACTATTGAGCAGATGTTCATTAAAGGAGAAGACAGCACTTCCTCTTAATCATCATCTTCTTCTTCTTCTTCTTGTTCCGGGGTCGGATCGCGAGGCAGCAGCCTAAGCAGTGAGGTCCAGGAGTCCCCGTTTTATACCTAGTGTACACTTACCCTGGCTTTACACCATGTCCACCTTAAAAAAAAAAAGAGTTGCAATCCAGGATTTATTGTTTTACAAATCCAACACGATTCTGGTTGAGCTCTTCCACGATTCTCATTATGTCTCCTCAAGTTCTCTCAAGATCACCACAATACGCTCTCATGTTCATCAAGTCCTATTAAGACCTCCTATGATTTAAGACCACGATTTAGCAAGATTGTCACACTCAGCGCACGACTTCGGTTTAAAAAGGAGACAGGGTGCATCAAAGAGATGAAACTTGAAGGAAACATGTTTCCAAGTTCATCAAGAACCCCTACTATTGCCCCTCAAGGTCTGTTATGCTCTGGTAAGTTCTACTGTGCTCTACTATGATTCCTACATTCTATCACGATTAGCATCAGACAGTAATGCATTAAAATAATTGCGGCAAAATCAGTGCGATCATCATGAATCCACCAAGTTCCCTCAAGATCATCACGATTCAATCCCACAGCCTCCCACACATCACGATTCTCTCAGATCATGGACATCGCCGGCCCCAGTGTACACCCAAGGTCAGGACAAATAAACACACTCATCTATCCGACTGCTTTAATGTAAGCTCACAATGAATACAATCCACGAGTAAAACAAGTATGTATGTAAACATAGGTACTGAGATTAAACCCCAAAAACATTTTTATGACAATATTTCACCCATCTTTAATAAGGGGGAAGGGAATCCTGCCGCTAACTGTATTTGCAATTCAGGAGAACTTTCCCTGCAGTCTCCTGCAAACGTCTCCATTTTAAATGGGTTACTACCTAATGAGTTCTTACATTTGATGGAAAAATAATGGCAGTGCTGCAAATGCCAGTGCTGGGTGATGTATTCTGCTGCTATTCCTGTCTCGCTGTCTCTCTCTATAGAATAGACAGTAACAGTAAGACATGCTAAAGCTGGTTGAAATGAGGTCTTCCTCTGCTCCAGTCCCACAGCTAATCATACGTAATGTGGGTCACAGCGGGAGAACGTACACGCAGCAATCTTGCTGTTTCTTATCACTATCCAGCCAGCTGCAAATACAAAGCCCTGGGTTAACAGCTTCCCTCCTCTATTACACGTCTACTGAATTCTTGATTCTGATTGGTCAGACTGCGCTGAATAATTTTCCTTATAGCACAGCAAGGCTGAATCTGATTGGTCAGAAGGTGTCCACTATTTTTCTGCAACAGAACAGGCAGTCCTGGCTGTAGCATCAATGTTAATATCAATGCATGCGGTCATGGTAATCGAAGGCTAATAATCAGGGGACTCAAAACGAGTGATTGTGGTTAGCACATTCACCTCACAGCAAGAAGGTCCTGGGTATGATTCCCGGGTGTTTCCACAGCAATTTGTGTTATTGTTAATGTGGTGAAATAAAGGTTCCCCCGGAAGAGCTGGAGGAAGTGGCTGGGGAGAGGGACGCTTGGACCTCACTGCTTAGGCTGTCGCCCCTGCGACACGACCCTGGATCAATCGGTAGAAGAAGACTGATTGACTAGAAGATATTGTTTAACATTTATTTTCTCGGTTCGAACTGACAGCCTGCACTTGTGTGTGTGTGTGTGATACAGAGAGAATGCTAGCTTATCACAGCTATAATGCAAGTGCAGTAAAAGGAAATTAATTGTCACATGGATGTTTTACATCATTAACATTAACTATAAACGATTACGATGCCGGTGGTGTAGTGGTTAGGATGCTGGGCGAATAGCCCAGAGAGGTCATAGGTTTGAATCCCCAACCTGCTAAGACCCCTGGTAATTGTTGCTGTGGTGTTTCATTGGTCTGTAAGGAGATCTTTATTGAGGAGTCTCCAGGAGAAGCATGTAACGTAAAGCTAGGTGATTATTTAGGATTTCTGAAATGGACAAAATCCTTAAGAGTCCACGTTAGAGATACTGTGACCATCTGTTTTTTTATTGTCTCATCAATTTCAAGAAATGAAAAAAAAAAAAGAGACTGGTGAGGAAATGATTGTTTACAACTGCTATGAAGTAAACAGAACTAACTTGATTCACAGATGTTGCACAGCACTAATGGCAACAATAAAGGGATAAAAAATGGGGTAATAAACTGCAGGTGAGATGTGCTGCTATTAAAAAACAATCTCCCTTGTATTCCCTAAATGACTTACAACACAGGAAACATTCTCACTCACTCACTGAACAGCTTAATACTTCGTGCTAAGACACTTCTGCTAGTTGTCGGGAACTCATTCCTAACTCAGCTGGATGATCGAGCACCGTCACAAACGCTCCGTGAGCGTGGTGGCAGCGTGGCACGTGAAAGAGGCATTTCTGGAATGCAGCTGGTCTTCATTAGTTGACGGAAAGAAGTTTGTTATGGGCCACTTTACAACATCCCATTCCCATGTTCGGTTGTAGGTGCCCAGTGGTGCAGTGCGTTAAACAAACACTGAAAATCCCACAAAGTTCCAGCGTCGAGTAGCTATTTAGCATCTAAATATGTATACTATACAAATAAGAATTATTATTTATTTTAAATTGATTCATTTATTTATTTTGGACTTTTCCTACATTTTTCTCATAATTTAATCAAGTCTAATTCCCATCCGTAATCATACAAGCACCACCAACCAGAGGAGGTGCGTAAGCATGCACATGTCCCTTTGTGACACACTGTTTTGCACTCGGCTCTTTACAACCTGCTGCGCATGCATATTTGGGCTCGGAGGGACTCGGAGGGGGTGCCATCTCACAAATGCCCATGATTGGCTGGTAATCACTGTGAGTGACAGGAAGTGAGTGCTTGCCGTCCCCCCCTCTTGTGAGAGCTCGGCCAGTTAGCTCCAATAGAGCCCCGTTTGCGTAGCTGCGTCATCGACCCGGATTCGGTCTCCAGGTTGATAGTCACGTGGGAGCGCCATAATAATCATTTTTTTCACTTGATTATTATATTACTCAGCTGTAATCGTCTCATCTCTTCCCAGATTAAGATCGTAATGCATCTCATACATCACCCCGATTAGCTTTTCCAGCTTAGCTGCACAAATATGACTTTAACTCAGATCGATATGCGTGAGAGAAGAAAAACAAGTAAAACTATGCAGCAATGTTTGGTCATTTTTTTCATATCTATGTTACACTTGAGGATTTTCAGACAATTTATAGCAGCGGTTTATGAGATAAACCTCATTCTTATCGAAAAAAAAAAATCTTGAAGAATGCCCTGTTATACCGGTTGTACCCTCAGATATGAATAACAAAAAAGTGTGTTAAAAACTAAATGCAGCACACCAAATTTCCCACGAAATGTCAAGCTAGTGTAGCTACTCGTATCACCTCATTATTTCGTTTTCTGCAGAGCAGCCTCACGAATGCGATAGTTAGAGACACTTAAAGACAACGTGAAACAAAATCACATCCCCCTCCTGTGGGCAATTTGGGACAGCCATTTGGTTGTCTTTGAACTGTGGAAGAAAACCAGAGAGCCTGGAGAAACCCAGAGATAACCCACCAAGGCATGGTGAGAGCATATAAACTCCATGCAGAAACAGCTTCACCAAGCCCGGGACGTGAACTCGGCTTTTTGCTGTGAGCTGGACATGCTAATCACTAGACCACCGTACCGCCCCAACACTAAACTATACTAGCCAAAACAGCTGAACCCACCATTTAATAAAACCAAACCTACCACAGAAATGATGGAAATATTTATTGAGTCATCTTTATCTTGGACAGGTTAGCAACAGATTCTGAAAAATACTATCCCAGGAATGCATGCACACACATCCATAACTCTGATCGTTTAGAGCCACCAGCATGTTGTAAAGTGTGGAGCGAAATCTGAGAACTCGAGGAAACCCACACAGAGAGGTCAGAGGGTCAAGCCCCAGTATCTCCAAGCTGCCAGATCTTGGCCCTTGGGCACGACCCTTAAACCTCAACTGGTCAGCTGTATAAATGAGACAAAAATGTATGTTGTTTTGGATAAGGGTGTCTGTCAAACACCATTAATGTAAATGTGACAGAGCAACCCTACCACCATACGCCACCATACGCCACCATACGCCACCATACGCCACCATACGCCACCATACGCCACCATTGCACATAAAAGATCATGATAAAGGTGTTTAATCCTTCAAGAACAAAGCAGCCTTTAAGAATCTGAAGCATAAAATACAGATCAAGAGAGAAAGCGGAAGGGAGAGTATGAGAGAGAAAGAGTAGGGGAGACAGAGAGACAGGGGAGAGAGAAAAGGAAAGAGAGAGAGACAGACAGAAAAGGAAAGAGAGAGAGAGGGGAGAGAGAGAGAGAAAGAGAGAGAGAAAGAAGAGAGAGAGAAGAGGAAAGGGAGAGAGAAAGCGAGAGAAAGTGAGAGAAAGCAAGAGAGAGAGAGAGAGAGAGAGAGAGAGAGGAAGAGAGAGAGAGACAGGTAATGCTGGGATCAAACTAACAAATGAGCCATAATTGAAGAGCAGCGATGTGGTGTATGGGATGCCCCATGGCACCCTAACAAAAAAAAATACTGTGTCATTTGTTTTTTCTCCCCTGTGTGACAACATCTACTGCATGTTTCTTGACGTTCCTTCTGAAGCCATGATAGACAATATTTTTGACTTTTCAACATAAAAAATGATTGGCGGGGGTCAAATTTGTAGTGTTACCCGTCTCACAACCAAGACATGGCAAGAATTCATAGCATGATAGATTAGATTAGCTAATTAGATGATGACCACCAGGAAAGACAGAAATACCCCACAGTCCAATCCTGGTTTTCCAGTAAGTCCACCAAATACCACAGAAGCCAAAAGTATACTATACTGAATCAAACCAAACTATCTCCAAACCGGTCTAACCTCTGCGCAGGAGGAAACACTGCTGTGATAAGTTGAAGATCTGTTCAAACAAGAGGCCACATCAGATCATGCAAATCTCAATGCAGTTGATTAACATGGTGCATTTGCATCGTAATGGGTTACTCAGCGTATAACTCTCAAACCTGCTGATGAACTCAAGCAGGGCAGTGCTGCTCTCTGAGCCTCAGCAGCTTCCCACTTCACTCACTCGTTTGCAGAATCCTGAATCCTTTAGGGTCTTGGGGAGGCTGCAGCCTATCTCAGCCAACTCTGGGCAAAGACCAGGTACACCCTGACAGGAACACCAGACCATTGCAGGGTACAACCCTTTAGACTTATACTTAGGGGCACTTTGGAAGAGTCAAATAGCCTCATATGCATGCCTTGGACTGTGAGAGGAAACCAGAGTACCAGCAGGAAACCCATGCAAGCACGGGGAGAATGTGCAAACTCCGGACCGAGATGCTCTCAGGACTCGAATCCAGGACCTTCTTGACATGCTAACCACTACAAGTAATAAGTTGTGCCCCTAGATCAGATCTATTTCGAGACTTTGTTTATTTGTTTATTCCTGGACACTCATATCTTTATGCTCTTTATAAAAGAGAGTGTGTATGTTATGGACCTTAGTTTAATCCCACTAAAGAAAATGCATGAATCAGATGACTTACCTGCACTGTTTCTGATCTGATCTACAAGATCTCCCAGAGCTTTTAAGTCAGGTATGGTGTTCAGTGCCAACACGTCACACCTGAGAATAAGTTTCATGGTGGTTTGGATTCATCACTAAAGCACCGCAATGTCTGATCCTGAGAAACAGGCTGCATGGATATGGGCAGATGGAGAAAATCTGAGGATCTGCTGACCTTCACCATTCTGGCACAACATGCAGCAGGGGAGAAATGCAGTGTGTGCGGCGTGCGTGTGTGTGTGCGTGCGTGCGTGCGTGCGTGTAGAACAGAAAGGTAATGAAGCAGCAACTTTACCTTCAGACAGCTCGAGCTCGAGCTCAGCCAGCTTCTCGCGCACCTCCGCCGGGAGGCTGGGCTCCACCATCATCATCATCATCATCAAGCCGCTCGAGTTGCGCTCGGCCATGGTGTCCGGTGCGTCTTTTTTTTCTGTCTTTCTTTTTCTTTTTTAGCCAAGATTGGAGGTGTAAATCACGGAGAGCAGGATGGGGCGGTGTTTATCGCATAACCCAAAAATGCACCGGCGTATCCAGTCTGCACCGGAGCCAGGAGGTCGCCTTCACCAGGGGACCGCGTCGCTTTATTCCGCTGAAGTTGTCAGCATGCGGCGTTACATTACAGCCCCACCGGCAGCTCACGACTGACTACTGGGCGCAGCGCGGGCACGGCGCGCTCCCGATTTGCCCGCGCGCTCCCGACCTTGTATTTCTCTCTGCAGCCTGGGCGGAGACAGATGTCATGCACTCCCCATATATGAGGGTTGGGTTCTGGTTATGGTTAGGATTTAACCTATAGTTGTCCTTTCATGCATGCATGAGGGCGGGGCTAGATATCCAACCCCGCCTACACTTTCTCCAAGTACACTGCGTACACACAGCACCTCGCCTGAGAACAGCGTTAGCGCCCTCTATCGACATTTATTAGCATTGTCTACGTCATGTACAGAAAGCAGGGCAGTAGTTTGTTATTCAGCATCTTGATGGTCAGTATTACAGATTAAATAACACATCATAGACCAACACAACACAATCCTGTTTCTGTAAGCTACTACATCACTCACTCATTTGCCGAAGCACTTAATCCTATTAATATGGTCGCTGGCTGGTGCCTATCACAGCCGACACCAGAGAAAGGCGGGGTACATATTAAACTCCTTGGCAGACTATCACAGGGCAACACAGACAGTCATTCACACTCGCATCCACACCTAGCTGCAATTTGGAACAGCTAATTAGCCTACTGTGCATGTCTCTGGACCGTGGGAGGAAACCGGAGTACCCAGAGGAAACCCATGCAAGCACAGGTAGAACATGCAAACTAAGTGAGTCGTATGCAGGACCTTTTAGGTGCGAGGCGGACATGCTGACCACAATGTCACCGATCCATCCACTATTACATCATGTATGTACTAATCTCTAATCTGCCTTATATTTATTTCTCCTTTGATTCTCCAGTAACAGCTCTAACCCCGGTTAGTTGCTGAAATAGGCTGGACTGATAAACTAGCCGAGTTACATCATTTCTCAATTATGTTACATAAGGCAATAACTGCATTAAGCTTGTAGTGTTTTATTAATGAGTTATAAATGAGCAAATTTAGAAACATTCATTCTTATATTTTATGAAGCACAATTAGGCTCACAGCCATTTTCAGCCAACTCTGGGCATCGACGAGGTACACCCTGAACAGTTAACCAGCCCATTGCTGGGCCAGCACACACACACACACAACCAGTCACACTCTACATTACACCTAGGGGCAATTTGGAGCAGCCAATTAGCCTAATATCTTTTTACTGTGGGAGGAAACCAGAGTGCCCAGAGAACATGCAAATTCCTTACAGGAATGCCTTCACCAAACCCAGGGCACAAACACAGGACCCTCCTCCTGTGACGAGGGGCTAAGGATGTGCTAACTACTACACTAGAAAAGTTTAGCCACCGCTTAATTTCTAAAAACCTTACAAATATGTGAAAGAAAGAGAAAAAGTAGAAAGACAAAAATAATTAAGGGAATTAATTAAAAAATGTTTGTTTGCTTGTATGGATTAAAAAAAAAAAACATACACCTTTGGTCAACTGACTGCTCTAAACCAGCCACAGGCCATGCAATGGACTAGTGACCTGTTAAAGGTGTATCCTGCCTCTAGTCCAAAGTCAGCTAGTATTGGCTTCTTCTTCCCCTATGACCCTGAGAGAGAAGCGTTACAGGTAGCAGCTGGATGGATAAATGAAGTTAATGAATAATTGAATGTCCAGCGAAGACAAAAAGGAAAAAGAATAAGTTGAAGAAATGAAGAGTTAATAAAAATAAAGTTCACAAGAGAATAAGGAGCTTACTTAGGGGGGGTTTATTAAAGAAAGAAAGAAAGAAAAAAAGAAGGAAAGAAGGAAAGAAAGAAAGAAACTGTAGACTGAAGATTTATGCAGTGGCTGGTGTCAGGCGACTACACGGAGTGAACTACCCCTGGATTTAAAAGTGCATGTGAAATACATTAGGAAGTAAAAGAGATAAAGGCATGAAGAAAAACAAGGTGGATTATTTAAGATATCATCATTATCATCACTTTATTACTGGCAAAGGAAGCATTCAATTAAATACATACTGTACAAAGTACTAGTCACACAAAAAACACAGACAGGGATATAAATTATTAAATATAATAGAAACATTTCTTTTTATCATATTTGGAATTTATTTGGAAACACACAAAGATGAACAGGTATGAAATGGTTTAAATAAAAAATGAAGCTGCCTGTCTGCTGTTTGTGTACAATAGTTTTTCCAACATCATGTCCATTATGCCAGTAATGAGACCTCTGGGATATAATGCATTGTTCAATACAGTTACTTCATTATAGAGCTATTAACAGATTAAACTCTAAATCCTTCTAGACATGTTTACTCGTCTGACTGTAAGCAGGATTGCATAAAGCCTACCAACCCAATTTCTTTCAAACTTGACGGAAGGGTGCAGCATTGGCCAAGAAAGAAGACTTTATATTGTTTAGCAAATCCAAATTGTGAAGCAGATTCACAGACTGAGTTTGATTTTCGTTATTTTTGTGAGCCATGGCACTGTTTAAATGCAGGGTTCCACCAAGCGAAATGCGATACATCTTAAAATCCAGTAGATGGCAGTAAAGTTAAATAGAGACAAAATATATCTCCATATAATAATCCCTGTTCATAGGTGCTTGAGAATGACCGATACCCACGAATGTGGATTGTGATAGTGGAGGCTTCAGCTAGGAACAACAGTGGTTCAGCATATTTCTAATAGTTTTGGAAATATATACAAACATGAAAACTGGTTCCGGTTGCTGATTTGCATATCATTGTATGCATTGTTTCAATTACTGTGCATGAGCTGAGGCCATTGGCACGACAAGATTGAGTGGTTTAAACCCACGGAAGAGCTACTGTAGCACAAACTGCTAATGCTGGCTTTGATAGAAAGGAGTCAGTATGCTAACTAACCTAATGTTATGGCTGTTCAGTATATCACACATTATATTATACGAATACACACACATACATATATATATATATATATATACACACACACACAAATTAAGATGTGAACAAAAATCCACGAGCTACCATCACCTGGTTGAGCTTGCCTTAATACAACCCCTGGGGAAAAATATGGAATCACTCAATGTGATCAAAAAGTATGGATTCAAAGATAAAATCTAAAGGTGTCTGCAGTTAAAGTAGATTGCTTACAGACCCTAACAAACTGCTAGGCTAGGATAATTGCAAGGGAATATGGCTCCACCTAGAGAGTTGTCACTTGAAACAATGGACAGGATTATTGATCTCTTTCAAGAAAGAAATCCTTCACAACGTGTGTCCAAAGATGCTACTGGTTACCAGCTGTGCCTAAAGTGTCTGTGTCAGGTGTGATAAAAGGTAAGGTAATAAAAGGATAACACAGAGGAAGATTGAGGAAGTCGTCAAAGTTTTAGGATAGAACACATTAAGTAACTGTCTTGAATACAGAAAATTCACAAGGAGATACAAAGGAGCAGAATTAGGAGTCAATGCTTGTGAGAGAGCTGTAAGAAATCACTTACTCACTCACTCATTTACCAAACCGCTTACTCTTACTAAGATCTGGAGGATGGACACACTGTACTGCTCGCCAGACCATCGCAGGGCAACACATACATCCTTTCACACTCACATCCTCATCTACGGGCATTCTGGAACAGGCAATTAGCCTAATGTGCATGTCTTTGGTCTGTGGGAGGAAACTGGAACACCCGGAGGAAACCCACACAAGCCCGCGGAGAACATGCAAACTCCACATAGAAACGCCCTCGCCGAGCCCAGGACTCGAACCCAGGACCTTCTGGCGATAAGAAGGTCCTGGGTTGGGACGAAAAAAAAAAATCCCAACCTGAACATCCTCACTGTGTAGTGATTCCATAATATTTCCCAGGGGTTGGAATGTCGATTCCCAGTGGGCCCTCATGTGGATAAAAACACTATAGCATCACTGCAACTAAGAAGCAAAACAAGTGTGTTTGCCATCTTTTGGTGTTGACTACTTAGCCTACACCCTAATTGATACAATTAATCTAGTCTTCATTGAAACACAGTTCAATCTGTTTTAGCCATTATGAGAAAAAACAAACAAACAACAGTTTAATCCGAGACTCATAAGAGATAGACGTTTTTCCTCAGAGTGTGTTTGAGATTGATGTGATACACTGAACCTGGGTGGTTATGAGCGTACACTGCTCGGTTCACCGCCATGTGAAGGTCCACGAGGTGAATTCTCCTGCAACAAAACAGATTTAATACCATCATGAGTACAGTACACTTTTTAACTATGATTCCAGTTACTCTGGATTTATTTACTCACTCACTCATTTGACAAACCAATTAATCGTACTATTTGACACAGGGAGGCTAAAGCCTACTTCAGCCAACACTGGGCGAAGGCAGCGGTATACACTGAACAGCTCGGCAGACCATTGCTCTTCACAGATGATACTAGTATCTTCTACTCAAGTCAGATTAGAAAGTGCAACATGTACAATAAATAACGAACGAGCCAAAGTCGATCTCTACATAGAAGCCTACAAACTCTCAGTAAATATTAAAAAACAAATTACAAACAATACCCCCCATTTTATACAACAATGTTCCACTCAAACAGGAAAAGGAAGTTAAATTCCCAGGTGTCTATGTCGATCAACACCTTAAGTGAAAGGACCATATAAGTTACATTAGCAATAATATTGCCATGTCTGTTGGCATCATGTACAGATCTCTTCTTTCCGCTCTTGCTCTAATAGGACAGCTTTATACTAAAGTTTAGTTTACCCTTATATGACCAATTGTACCACAGTCTGAGCCTCAATCTATGTTACCAACTTAAATAGAATATTTTTACTTCAGAAGCGAGCTGTGAGAGCAATCACAAATTCCAATTATTTGGCCTACTAAGCTCTATTTTTTTCTGAACTGAAAATATTAGATATTTTCAAAGTTAATGCTTTCCAGACTGTAAAATTCATGTTTTCCTATTATCTAGAGTGTTCTCAAATGTTTGTCACCTGTAACCAAATACATGGTTACAATACAAAAAATGTCCAATATCAAATGGTTTACCATTTTATTTTATAAAACGCCACACAGAAATACCCTCACCGGTCCCGGGACTCCAACCCAGGACCTTCTTGCTGTGAGGCGAACGTACGTACCACTACACCACTGCGTCCCCCTGTCCTATAACAGTCTCTAAGTGCTTTATTCCTTATTTATATATTTAAAGCCAAATATTGACATTCCTACCAAAAAACCTTCATTTCATTAATTGTGGAAAACCTTTTTCCTGAATTAAAGAAACACCTATAACACATCAAACAATAAGCGGCCGATCCCTGATACTGACTTCTTTTACTCTCCTGTTTGTTTTTATCCAAGTCCCATACTGCTTTCCATGACTACTACACACTGTTGCAGACTTATTTACACACCCATATGTGTTATATATTCCCTTATTTGGCCTCTGTTAAGCCCTCATATACTACCTGTGCACAATCTAAACTAATTTCTCACACCGCTATCCTTATATGGTGTCAACGCTGTTTCCAACAAGTACTTTCACTTTTTCTATCTAGCCAATGTATGTAAACTCAGTATTCCCCTAAATGTACAACTTAACTCAAGCTCTACCCCCAGTGCAGCTAACTGGGTTATCAAAGGCCAGCCATGTCTCTCACTGTCTGTGGTAGGAAGCATGTAAAAGAACCATTGCTGACTTTCGTAAAGAGTAGGCTGCACTGCCATCAGCGTATTTCTGCCCTGCGATGGCCTGCCGATTTGTTCAGGGTCAACCTCGCCCAGAGTTAGCTGAGATGGGCGCCAGCCTCCTGGTGACCCTAATTAGGATTAAGTGGTTCAGAAAATGAATGAATGAACTCAAGCTCTATTTTCTTGTTTTATCATGAACTAGTCATCTTTTTATGCACATACACTCACACACACACATACACACACACACACACACATGTATATATACATATACATATATAACATAACTCTGCAAAGCTGCCAAATAATGAACTTGATAAACAAATGCTGAACACAAGTAAAATGAAAACACTGTAAAATGAGAGCTCCGTATCATATAATCAGGGTATGAGCTGTAACTTTATCACATCAACAGCAATAAGACCGTGTTCGCAGGTTTTCTTATCTAGACTACACTTCCCAGCAACCACTGCACTTAATCACACGACCACAGTCATTAAACGTACACTTGATTTGAGCCCTAATGTACACCCTCTTTAACTGATGGTTACTGTGCAGTGTATTGTTGAGCCTTTGTTGTGCTTAGACGCGGTTTCTTTATTGGTTCTCGTGTTAACGCATGCTCATGCTTTCGATTCTCATTTTTAGTATTCTGCATAGCTGGCTCTTGATTTTTATAACAAGGTACCATGACGGCATTGGCTATAGAGTCTTATTAATATTAAAATATATTATATAATATATAGTGTCTTGTTAATATTCAGAGATATTTGAAGACTAAATCTCCATTAAATATTAAAAACGCACTGAAAAAAGTAGTTGACACACAATTTTACACGTGTTTACCTCGCTTGTCCATCAACTAAGGCGTCTTTCAGGGACTGTAAATAAATAGAGTGGTGGTCGTTGTCCTGAAGCTGCTTCTCATCAGTCCAGCAGTGACTCCAGAAGATGTCTGCGTCCTCTGGCACATGCTCCAGCCTGCATCTCCACCCTGTTCCCAGTCCGTGACAAAGGGCAGGGCTGTCGGTCTCCAGCTCTTCGTCCTGGTAATCGCAGAATCCTGTGAAATGTGAAGCCTTGGAGATCTCATAGCCTTGGATGAAAAACAGTTTGGGTTTTCCTGTCAGTCCCGGGCAGTAGTTAGGTGTGAAGAATTGACGAACGGTGTTGAGGTCCAGTCCTTGGCCATGTGAGTCAGTGCCGAGTAACTGGGATGAGTGGGAACGGCTGATAATGCAGCAGATGAAGGCGTCCATGCTGTAATGCTCAATCTGTCTGGAGATGTGCTGCAGGCAGGAAAGGATGTCGCTGGAGCTCAGCAGCATGTGAAGGCTCACATGGAATCGAAGGCTCGAAAAAAGATGCTTAAGATGGTCTGCAAGGACAGAATTTTATTACATTTCAGCACTTGTTTATAGATATATAATTAATTATAACCATTTAGTCCTGATCTCACCTCCTTCATTCCCCACACAGTCAATGATCACACACATACCCCGAGGCTCACTCAGCATCCGGTACACATCCTCCTGCCTCTGCTGATTAAAAAGAAGATTAGAGGAACTGTAGTGCATTGTGTGGTGTCTAAAAGTGTCTCCTTGCTACTGCTGGAACTATATATAGTTACAGGCTAATGGAGCTTAGAGTAAATAAAGGTCATATCAATTAGATCTTTTTAATGAACTAAAATATCAAATGATCAAAATGCAAAGTTTATTACCTCACAGGGTATGGTGGGTATGGTGGCACACTGGGGTACTGTGGTGTTGACTAGAGAACAAAATGAAAACACAATATTCACCCTGTATAAAACTGATTGCATTTTCAGAAGTAAAAATATAAAAACCCCACAATGAAGAAACTAAAATGTGCAAAAGTCAGAAAACATTTATCAGTTAATATGCTATAAGTTTTCCTCTTTATTCTATTATAAAAGCAAACCTGAATGTGATATATATGTTATCAAAATAAAATAAATTAGTAAAGAAGCATAAATATAACAAAATAATGACACGAATTGGGTGCTGTATATAGTTAAGTATTTTCTCTGACATTAAATTATATATAAAACTTTATATATTTTTTGTCATTCTATCCATACCCAGAGGATATGAACAATCACCTGTTCTGATTGGCTAATCTACCACTAGGATATGACTACATATACAATTAATAGGTATGACACTACAGGGAAAAAAACAAGCAGTTGCAACTCATGCTAAGCTGAACGCTAATGCTAGCAGTTCACCTCTTCCATTCATTCTACATTTATTAATCAATAAGTAACAAAATTTGCAAGGATTTAATTTAATTTTTTTAGCAATTAGACATTTATTCC
>JBCNYG010000012.1:19716094-19730964 GCA_039654305.1 Porochilus rendahli | reverse complement strand
ACGGGGAGAACATGCAAACTCCACACAGAAACGCCCGAGCTGGGAATCGAACCCAGGACCTTCTTGCTGTGAGGCGAACGTGCTAACCACTACGCCACCGTGCCGCCCTTACTATCAATCATTCATTTGCTTAACTGCTTACCCCAACTAGGACTGGAACCCATCTCAGCCCATCTCAGGCCTGGGACTCGGAACAGTAAGAAGGAAGTTCTAACCGCTACGCCACTGTGCCGCCGTATTACCCAAATATGATCACATTTATTTAAACTTGGATCATATGAGCTTCAGAAGCAGATGCTCTGACTGCAAAGAATCGCAAACATTCCTATAAATTTGGTCACTGAAGAAAGCTCATTGAGAAAGGAATGTGTTTTTACAGACTTTAACAGATTTTGAAAATGAAAACAGAGTGTAAATGTAAATGACACTGGAGGACTTAACCAGATGATTGACATCCTGCTGTTTCTCAACAAGCTATACCACCCAGACAGTTGCTTAAAAAAAAAAAACACACAGAAAGAATTTGGCCTCACTCAGCTTCCTTCTATAACTTAAAGTGAGGCTCATACTTCTGTTTTTTTCCCCCCTCAGAAGAACCTGTTTTCAGCAGTTCATTGAAATACTTAAAATAAAGAGACCATTTAAAAAAAAAGGGGGTCAGATTGACATTAAACAACCGCATTACCAGTACCCTGGGGAATTTTGGTGATATTTCCAAAACAAGGCCATGACAAGAAAGCAAGATGGATAGGTTTGTGTGTGTGTGTGTGTGTGTGTGTGTATGTGGGGGTGTGTGTGTGTGTGTGTGTTATATCTTTCATGAGTTTTCTGAGCAGTAGGAAACTCTCTGACACTCTGACACACTAAACACATATACACATAAATGACATCCATCAAGGTCAGACGTGGACAGAATTTTCTATTTCATTTTACCTCAAACTTTTCCACTTTCTCTTTGGGCAGCGTCCCTCTAAGCAGAAAAACTAACGACTCTAGATCCTCCGAGCCAAAATCCTCACTCAGTTCAGCCATTAGTACCCTTAAAGACAGAACAACACTTGTCTGTTAAACCTGGCGGAACATTGCAGGAGCATAAAGACATACACGGAAGTCAAAGGTGCACATCGCTGTGAGATCAATAGAATTAAGATATGGATATAATCTCTGTGAGCCATAGATATTACACTTGATTTACCATGTTTCTCTTGAAATGATAAACACCATAAGTTTGTACACTGTAAGTTCGAAATGAGTTTGATGATAATGACAGTTAAACCACCTGTAATCTGAGAGCGCATGGCTGTTTTTCAAAAGCTTCTCAGCCTCAGTCTTGTGGATGCCCAACACCTTATGGAGTAAATCATACCGCCTCATCCTCAGCATCAGCTCCATCAGAAAAGCTTGATCTGTGTGCACTTGGACCATACAAGACTGCAACATTTCCCTCACAGTGGTAGTGCCCCGGCCGGTGTAAAACTCTCCACACAGGTACGACAGACGCTTACACTCTTCCGGACTGAGCTCCTCCGCTATTCGGTTGATGGTGTGTAAGAGCTGGTTCGACAAAGACATCTTTCTATAATAGAGAGTAAAATGAAACGGTTAGCACTGGCTTACAACAAGCCTGCCGTATACACCATTCAGTCATTCATTTGCCAAACTGTTGAATCCTAATAGGGTCATAGGGAGGCTGGAGCCTATCTCACCCAAAGTTTAAACTGGGGAACAATGTCCGCGATCTCCAGGGTCAGCCAACTCAGGGCAAAGGCATGGTCAACACATACACACCCATTCACACTAACATTAGGGGTAAGTCTGAAACAGCCATTGGCTTAAGGTGAATGTCTTTGGACGGTTGGAGGAAACCAGAGTACTGAGAGGAAACCAAACTCCACACAGAAACGCCCTCACTGAGACCAGGACTCAAACCCAGGACCTTCCTACTGTGAGGTGGACAATCTAACCACGATGCCACCATGCTGCCCATAGTTTATATATATATTATATATATAAAATTTTTACTCTGACAGCACGTCAAACTCTCATACTGGGCAAGAAGATTATAATAAATATTACTATATATATATATATATATATATATGCATACACACACCAAATTTGAATTATAAGGTAATCTGAACTAAATTAAAGGTGTGAAGATTTTAAACTGATCTTGATCCATACACTGGGAGTTACCCACCAAAAAAAATGAATCCCAACATTTGAGATCAAGGACATGCCAGCTCAAGTATTAGCACTATCGCTTCACTCCAAGAACGTTCTCAGTTCAAATATTGGCAAAGGGCTTTTCTGTGTGGGACTACATATCCTCACTGTGCTTGTGTGGGTTTCCTCTGGGTACTTCGAGTTTCTTACGGCACAGTGGTGTTTCACAGCAAGAAGGTAGAAGGGGATTTCTGAATGAAGTTTGGATGTCCTCCCTGTGCTTGCGTGAGTTTCCTCTGGGTACTCCCCTCAACAGTCCAAAATCATGCATATTAGGTTAAGTATCTCACCCAATGTTGGCTCCAGCCTCCTGGCGACCATAGTAGGATTGAGCAGTTAGAAAAATGAGTGGAACTATTTCTTCATTAAATTAAACAAAGTGACATTTACTTAGACGTTCCGTATACAGCAGCTCAGGACAACGTGAACATTTTCAAAACAGTCAAACAAGCTGATATGACTTTAGGACACTCCTGTCTATGTGATGAACACTCAAATGGAAACCTAAATTCCTGGGAACCACAGCCGTTCTTTTTCTTTCTCATCTGTAGAAACTGAGCACTTTCCAGTATACTTTTTGAAGCTTGTCAGTACACGTTATCCAGGTCCAGGAAGAGGTATAAAAACATTATTACTGATCTGTCACATCCCTTAGTAGGGGAAACAAAAGCACCACACAGCATCAAGACTACATGATAGCAAGATAAACCGCAATCAGCATGCTTTTGTAGTTTTCCTCATCGTAACCTGACCACTGTAATTTACACTCTATTCTTTATTTACATGTGAAAGATACGATAAGATAATCCTTTATTGACCCAAGATAGGGAAATTCTCGAGTATACGCCCAGGAATTTGTTGCCTCAGAATAAGAAGGTTCTCAGTTCATATCTCCCCCTCCCATACATATTTTCCCTACGTCTGCATGGGTTTCCTCCGAGTGATCCAGTTTCCTCTCACAGTTCAATAATATGCATATTAGGTTAACTGGTTACTCTAAATTGCCCACAAGTGTAAATGTGAGTATGAATGGTTGTTTGTATCTGTGTTAAGTCACATTCACTCAGGAAATCATAAGGGACATGCTTTGCTGCTGAGCCTGGAGAGCATTTTGGGTCAGGTGCCTTGCTCAAGGGCACTTTAGCCATGAAAGTGCAGTAAGAGAAGGTGCTGCTTACTCCCCCACCGCCACATATTTTTCCTACCGGTTTGGGAATCTAAGCAGCAACCTTTCTACCCATTAACCCACAGCAGCACCCCCCCCCCTTTTTTTTGTTTTTGTTTTGATATACTGTATAGCAGGTGAATTCCTATCCTGGACTACATGTCATATGTCTTTTTGTAAGGTGAAGCTTATTAACAATTGTTCGCTCACCCTCCCTCTTTCCCTTGAAATTATCCTCCTACTACTACTACTACTAATAATAATAATAATAACAGTAAAACACTTGTCAAGTTATTGAGCAAAGTGTGTAGTTTATCAGTAAAGATTATCGTTACAGCTTTGACTGCTATAAAACTTTCATTGGGTGAAGGCAGGGTACACCCTGAACAGCTCGCCAGTCCATCACATGGCCAACACACACCACCCTTCACACTCACACGTAGGATCAATATGGAACAACCAATTATCCTAATGGTCATGTCTCAGGAAAGTGGGATGAAAACCAGAGTACTCAGAGGAAACACATGGAAGCACCGGGAGTGCATGCAAACACAAACCCAGGGCCTTCTAGGTGTGAGGCGGACGTGCTAAACATTACACCACCATGCCATCCCCATTTAATAAAAATATATTGCAAATACCTATCATACACTGGGGGGGAAAATGGAATTTATCGTGATTGATTTGTGTACATGCAAACATGGTCCTCACTTTTGACATAAAGCATAAATAATATAAAAAGCTGAAAGCATAGTATTCTTTTATCTCCCTGGATACATTGAATATATATTTGTACACTTAAAAAAAAACTGGACGCATTTTAACGCAGACACACACACAAAAACACACACACAGACACACACACATATATATAAAATCCCGAGTCGATTTTTCTAATATATATAAACACACATACATGACGCATAAAGTGTAGGTGTGTAACACAAAATCAAAATGACATTTCATATGCTTTCTGTTTTGTGTTGCGCTCTTTCTCTCGCTCTCAAACTACACATGTGACTCCTGAGACCTGCCTGATGCCCTACATGACGTTCTTAATCACTAGGAAACCACTCACTCCTGCTAAGGACGCCGCTTATACGGACAACATGGATACACTTAGAAACCAGGACGACAGCTTTGGGTCTGTGGAACATGCAAACTCTCAAATGTCCATCAGTGAACAGCTGATAACTCTGACTTCATGTTAAAAATGACACTTTTTAGCCACATAAAGACTTAAATAAGTAACTTCTATAATCCCATTAACCAGAGGCACATCCTCCACAGACCTGGTCCTCACATATGTTCTTCCTCACTCCACCTCTGGGAGGTCTTCTATACAAACAATTAACCTGTCTGCTTTTCTGCTCTACAAATACAACTAAACAAATAAGAAGTAGCACAATAACATGGCGGGATGTCATTAAAAAATAATAAAAGCCATAATTAATCCATTTTAAAAAGTACATAACTTCAAAGGCCAGACACAAGCCAGCTGATGACGTCACAACGCCATACATCTAAATATCGCTCTCGTGCATGTTTTAAGGTCTTAAAGTGTATTTGTGGCACATTTCATGCAGACAAAAAGCCTGCAATTATACTTTCCTGACACTCAACACAGCATGACGTCACACGCTTTGGACAAACGTGATAACCATAGATGCAGATAATTCCCACAGATGAAATCTCATTGTCTTGTTCAAGCCATTTTAAATTGGAATAAAAAAAAACATATCAAATGTTTTAAACGACTAAAAAATGTCCACGTCCACAGTGCTGGTCAGTTAGCAGTGCAATGGTTTTTGTTTACATTTACAGAAATATCATTTAATACAGCGTTACAGTGCGAGTCATTTTACCCAGAAGCACTTGTTATTATAGCGTTAATTATTATTATTATTATTATTTTACCAAAATCATTTAGCGACATTTTTTTAAATACGAAATATGCGACTTTCACTTTAGGGACAGTCGAGTTGCGCACTGCACTACAGTCTGCAGGGGGAAATAAACACCCAACATCCAGACTTTCAAGTAATGAAACAAGTTTTACTAAACAACTTCAGTCTTATTAGCATTACACGGACATTTAAAACACCGGAAGTCCCGGCGCGTGCCTTACCTTCAGATGGTGGACAACAGAGTGGAATTTGGAGGAACGTCCGATTTTATTATTAAAGCCACGCCCAATGAAAACAGGAGGCTGGGGGGGGGGGGTGGAGAGAGAGAGAGAGAGAGAGAGAGAGAGAGAGAAGTAGCAAAACTTCCCAACACAAAGCAGACGTTTACTATAACCCTAAGCAGAGCTGGAATAAAACTGTACGCAGTGAGAATTGTGGAGAATAGGGGCGTGTGGGTATTGCACGCAGTAGTAGTTGTGTCGTTGACGTCGTATGGAAATGTGATCCACTACGTAATCGGAAACAGAAAGCAACATTGATGGGGAACCCGGGTTCCCCCCCAGTGCGCGCGCAACCAAGGGATCACAAAAATATGATATAAATGATAAAAAAAAAAAAAGAAAGAAAACAAACCCAAAAAATGCAGTGAAATATATTTAATTGCACTATAAAACCTGGGATTAGAAAAAACACACAAACACACACACAATATGGAATAAGTACATATGTTTTATTCAAATGTGCAATCTGATGGTCAGTGCCTTGGTTATGTAGGAATAGCAGTTTAAAGGTGCACTCACCCATTTCCCAGGCTGCTTAATTCTATTTAGTGTTGCGGGGTGGCTGGAACCTATCTCAGCCAACACTGGGCGAAGGCGAGGTACACCCTTTTATTAAGTTAATGTCTTAGAAGCAGGAGAAATGATCAAATGGATCTGACTGACTTTGACATTGTGATGGCTAAACGACTGGGTCTATATAATCCTATTTGGGTCACAGGGAAGCGAAAGTTCATCCCAGTTAACACCAGGCGACTGAACACATGCCAGACGATCACAGGGCAAACACACACAACCACTCACAACTAGGGGCAATTTGGAACGGCCAAATCAGCCTAATGTGCATGTTTTTGTACTGTGGGAGGAAACCGGGAGTACTCGAGGAAACACGCACAAGCACAGGGAGAACATGCGCACTCCAGAGTTCAACTTCACACTATTTACGAGGAAAATTGGCAGGTCTTGTGGGGTGTTTCTGGTATGCAGGGGTAAGTACCTAAAAAGGTGGTCCAAGTAAGGCAACTAGTGAACTAGCAAGATTGTCAAAGTGCCCAAGGCTCATTGCACATGCGGAGAAAAGGCTAGTACTTCTGGTCTGATTACACAGAGGAGCTACTGTAGCACAAATTGAGGAAACCGTTAATGCTGGATAAGTTAGGAGTCAGAGCACACAGTGCAGGGCTGCGTAGCTGCAGACCAATCAGGTGGTGGTAATGTTACGGCTGATTTATGAACAACAGAATATACAATTCATTACATTTATGGCATTTGGTAGACACCCTTATCCAGAATGACTGACATTCATCTCATTTATACAGCTGACAAGGTGAGGGTTAAGACCAAACAGTGACAGCTCGATGGTGCTCAGAATTGAACTTCTGACCTGCCCTTAACCACTGAGCCACAACTGCCCTTATTATTATCCCATAACAGGAACCAAACATGCTCTAGTCCTGAGTTCGAATCCTGCAGGACTTTGGCGTTTTTGTATGCTGTTTGCATGTTCGCCCCGTGGCTGTGTGGGTATCCTCCAGGTACTCCAGTTTCCAAGCTTTGGAACTAAACACACATTCCATAAATGCTAAAGAAATACATGAATACATCCATACACACAAACATCAGCAGCTCAATGCTTACAAAAAGTTTTTTTTTAAAATCACAGTACAGATTATTATAAGGATTTGAGTACATGGCTCTTCTTCATGGCTCGGCCTTTGGAGTTTCTATGTGTAGTTTGTATGTCCTTCCTGTACTTGTGTGGGTTTCCTCTGTGCACCCTGGTTTCCTCCCACAGCTCAAAGACATGCACATTAGGTTAACTGGCTGTTCTAAAATTTCCACTAGGTGCAAGTGTGGTACTAATACTCAAAGGGGTTTGTATATGATATGTGGTGTGTTTTTAGAGATACGTCACTTCAGACCAGACACTATATACACTCCAGAGTAAATATTGAGACACCAGCTGCTCTTGGATGGTACTTCTGGTTTTCCTGATTCTGAAAAACATACAACACAGCAGTGGCAGAACTTCTGTTTATTTCTTATTCAGCAGAACTACGCTACAACATGTCGGGTCATACGACGATGTGCAAACAAAAGAATAATACAGGTGGCTTATCAGCCTGCAGTGAATGTAAGAGTCTGATGTTTTAAATATTTCTTCTGGGCTTCAGGTGTCTCGTGCAGGCGAGTCCGCCCTCAGAGCTCAATGCTCAGATTTCTTGGGGGAAAAGAATGTGTACTCGACAGCCAGGGCCACTGCGAAAGCGATGAATCCTGTTCTGAATCCACGGAAGAACACTTCACGGAAGGTGACCGGAGGGCCGAAGGTGTACCGCCATGCTTCGTTCCTGAAGAAAAACAGAGAATAGAGAACTCACAAAACGAAAGTGATGTTACAGGAGTAAAATGGCTTTCATATTCATTCATTCATTTTCCGAACCGCTTATTCCTAATTAGGGTCACGGGGGGCTGGCGCCCATCTCAGCCGACTCTAGGCGAGGGCGGGGTACACGCTGGACAGCTCGCCAGGCCATCGCAGGGCCATCAGTCACACAACCATTCGCACTCAATGTGGAAATAATGATAAATAAAACTGTATTAAATGAAGTTTCATGTGTGTAAATAATAATTTGATTATCCTTATCCTTTTTTATAAAGCCTTGAAATGTGGGACAATTCTTTGGGCCATCCTGTGCATACTGTTTGATTTTGATTTTTGATATACTGTATTAATCCCACAAGGGAAATTTGACTATACATTTAACCCGTCCAAAGTGAGCGCACACAAACTGCAAGCGTGCACGTGCACAAACACACAGAGCACATGGTGCCGGTACTCGGCCTGATACACGTCATCCAAGCTGATCCAACAAGCGTTGGACAATCATTGGTCATTATGTGACAGTCGAGGCATGATCAAGATTCCACTGCAGAATGCTGTACATTTTTGCTGAGCTTTATGTAGGTAACAATGACCACTCATTAAATGCTCCCATTTCTGACAATTGAGACCCCAAACTAACTTGGAGCTGTAAAAGAGTCTATATACATATGAGTACTCATGCTCAGATATGGAGGTTCCAAAAATTACTCAGGTACAATTGTGTTGCGTTGTCATTGGAAGTGAGTACACCATATGATAATGAAATTAGTTTACCACAACAATGGTGAGTCAGTCCCAGACACCCTTTAATGTCAACATTCGAAGTGGAGATAATGCGGGGGTTAAAAAAAAAAAAAAACTCCTCAATGTTATGAACCATTTTTGCAAAGAACAAAACTACAAGGCTTTCCTCTGACTCATCTCCACGCACCCCAACAATACTGCAGGCAACCATGACCTTTCTGACCTGTGAGTCTCTGGTAAATGTGTGATTTCACAATCATAGCGAAGAGCGGAGTTTCTGTTCGCTTATTTAATGCACAAAGAAAAGAAAAAAAGAAAAAAAAAACCAGAAAATTCGGTTAAAAAAAAAAAATTTGTAAGAGAAAAAAAAAATCAACTCAAATATCTGGGGAGATACAATAAAGCAATGCCATGCAAAAAATTAAACACACCGCCCACTCCACCTGCAGTTAGGTCATATGACATGAACAGCAAAGAGAAACACATTTCTGAAAAACAGGTTTAATTGCATAAAACCACTATGAAAACACGACCCATTCACTATTCAGTCCTGTCAATTTTTTCCCTCCACCAAGTTCGTTATGTTTTACTTTCGGTTTGTGCGTTTTAAGAGACATCTCAAAATACACCTCTTTTCTCAGGCTTATGATCTCAGCGACTGTCTTATAATCATCCTATTAATCATTTGTTGTTATAATTTATACAATTTATTTATCAATACATGTTTAATCGTTTATTCATTCATCTTTTATATACTGCACCAGTCAAAAGTTTGGATACACTTTCTTTTTCAGTTAGAATGAGTGGGTGCGTGTTTTGACTGGCAATGTATGTTATAGCAGCAGTTACAAGCAATTGTTCCCTTAACAGGTTCAGTATTTTCCTTCTTTTGAAAATATGTTGCAATCCACTGTACCCAGAACTCTGAAAAACAGAGTGATGCGAGTACAACGGGACAGTCTTTCTACTTGAAATTTGGGAAATCAGGAACATCAAACTTGTCTGATATTATTTCTCCCATTTCTGTATAGATTATATAGAAATAATATGAAAAATTATATGTAATCTTTGGTGTTCGGTAAATTCAGTATGTGAGTTCTGGTACAGTTTGCCCCCTGAGGTTCGCTATATGAGGACCTACAGGTTGCGCTCGCCAGTGAAATTGTCAGGCAGGTACTGGCGACCTGATTCTGATACTGAGCAGCGTGGATATAGCTACCATCAAGGTATTCACAAAACAGTGGACAATGAGATCTGTGGAAAGGAAGCGGAAATCCAGACCCAGAAATTTGAGCTGGACAAATTGGAGCAGTACGGGTGTCGTGGCAGTGTGAGGATTAGTGATATACCCGAAGAAGAGCAGGAGAACAAATAACATGATAACGCTTGCACGTGACATGGGGTGCAGCTGAGGGAAGGTGACATCAGCATCGCATACAGGCTTGGTCAAGCCAGAGGTGCTGGTCAGCCAATGATACCAAGACCCATCACTGGGAAGTCTGTGTGCAGGGATGTGAAGACGAACTTGCTTAGGGAGAAAAAACGTGAGACAGTGAGTTCACAGTATCCAAGTATCAAGAATAAAATTGAAATCGAGTCAGAATTAAAAACAAAGGGAAGCGAATGTAGGAAACTAACCAAAAACCCAGAAAAAAATTTAACACCGATTTTTATAAGAGGTTGAGAACGCTGAAGGCAAGTAAACCAAAAGAATATTGGGATACGTTAAATAAAACAAAAAAAAAACCCAGAGGCAAATGTCATGCTATAATCATTCAGAAATCACTTTAAAAAGCTTAGTACAAAACCACAGAGCGAGGAAAGTGACGGTCCTAGTACACATCAGGAATTTGATCCGAGGTCTGTTAATCACCACGCTAATGAAGAATTGAACAAACCATTCAGCTTATTTGAACTTAACTTGGTAATAAAAGGTCTAAAAAGTAAAAAAGCCTGTGGCACAGACAACATCGTAAATGAGCATCTGAAACATAGTCCACAGGTGGTTGTTTCCATGGCTGCTGATTTGTTTAACCTGGTACTCAGGTATTGAACCCACAGACTGGCGCATCGGTTTAATTCAGCTGATTGACAAAAACAAAGGATCTCCTGATGATCCAGACAATTATCGAGGAATTACTCTTTTAAGTTGTATCGCTAAACTGTTCATTGCCTGCATCAGCAGGTGCTCATCATTATATTTAGAAGGAGCTGAGATTATAGGAGAAGTGCAGGCTGGATTCAGAGAAGCATTGGCACTATTGACCATATTTTTGTGCTTGTTGTATTTTCTAAACAAGAAGCGAATATACTGTACTTGTCCACTAAATCAAAAGCTTTTTTATAGTGCACCAAGTCAACACTTTGGTTAAAAGCAGCTGAAAGTGGTAGTACTATCAATACCATAAAAGTAATTTATAATACGTATGATAATGCAAAATCATATTAAAGGGGGGTTTGCCCGTTCCCGTTCAGGTTCAGCAACAGCCAGATAGATGTCAGACAATTATGTGTACTTGGGGATAACTTTTAACTATACTTGATCTTAATGCTCGATGCTTAAACAAGTTAACCAGGCAAGGAGAGCTCTACATGCCTTGCAAACAAAAACCAGGAGGCTCTCTCTTCCAGGCTATGTTCAGTGCGAGCTATTCCATAGAAGGGTTTCTCCTATATTTTTATACGGTTGTGAGGTCTGGGGGCACAGTAGCATGAATCATGTCGAAGTTTTCTACAGGAAATACCTGAAGGATTTATTGAAATTACGGCGTTCTACTCCTAACTGTATGGTTTATGGCGAGGTTGGTAAAGCTGCCCTCTGGAATACTGTGGAGTTGAGAATGATCCTCAAGATTATCACGGTTGATGCATGACTTGCTGTAGGGTTTTAGTCTACAAAATGAGTTCCAATCAAAATGGATTACAAAGGTAATAAAGAGTATACTGGATAACTGTGGGTTATCAAATGTTTGGCTGGAACAGAGAAGTTATCAAGACTAGAGGTTTGTTAAGGCCTTGGTGCAACAGAGGCTGCAGGATATTAGCACACAAAACTGGCTTAGCGACTTTACAAACCACAAGCAACGTACAAATTACACAATATTTATACTATGAGAGTTATCTCTCCAGTCTTGGTTCCGCTGAGCAGATTAAGTTATGTCAGTTTAGGTGTGGTAACCTCGTGTTGCTTCTCACAGAGAGGAGGTTTCAGGATAACCCAGATATCGGGAGCTGTTCAGAGTGTGACTCTGGGGAACTGGGTGATGAATACCATTATGTCATGTCCTGCACAAGAAAGAGCTTTATATGTGAAAAGATACTACCATAGCAGACCAAGTGCTCTGAAGTTTCAACCACTATTTAATGACATAAATCAGTTTAATGGCTTATAGTTGCACTTATAATTCATTTACTGTTTAACTTTTAACTGTGAAGCACTTTTGAACTTGTATACTGTGCATTAGCATACCAGTGCTATATACACAAAATTGTTTTTTTTATTGAAATTTTTTTACAAATTGCTTCATATGAAGGATTGAGGAGGTTTACGCTCTGCTCTTTTTTTAATGCCTAAATTTTTCTGCAATTAAAAACTCGGCTACAGTTGTAGTCACAGAGGTTCTCTATATTAACCCTACGATCTGCACTTTTAGGGCTAAAATATTTTTGTGTCACTGTTGCCATCATTTTGTGTGCCATCGTAACAGCATTAGAATTTAAAGAATTTTCATCTTTAACACATCTCCATGAAACCATTTCTTACCATGATGAGTTATCACACTGCCACCTAGTGGAACCTTCCAGATTTATAAAGCACACTTGCAAGTATATTCAGTACACTGCTTGAATAGCAGCAGCTTCCACAAGCAAATGAGTCTATCTAATGTATCTCCAGATCTATCTGTAGCAGGGGACAAAAAGCACTTGGACATGACGTAGTCCAGTTCTCAGCGCAATGGTAGACAAATGTGATAAAGAATATTTAAAAAAAAGTTTTAAAAAAAAGTATGTTGCTCTGGAAAAGAGCATCCGCCAAATGCTATAAATGTAAATAATCATTCATCAGCACAGACAGAGATGCTCAACATAATCATCACTAACAAATTGGACTGAAGTATTTTTTTCGAAAGACAATGACTGCCAGGAAGTGAGGAAATAAAAATTCCTGAAAAATGATTGATGTTTTAACATGCTTTAAGATTTGTGCATATCGATGATACAGTCCTTATCTCAATCATCATCACTTATGAATTCATTCATTAATTTTCTGAACCGCTTATTCCTAATTAGGGTCGTGATAAGGCTGGTGCCCATCTCAGCCGACTCTGGGCAAGGGCAGAGTACACCCCGGACAGCACGCCAGGCCATCGCAGAGCCACTTATGAATTAATATCAAATAGACGCGTATTAGACAGTAGCAGATCGATTGTTTTCCGCAGATACTGAATGTTACTGAAGCCTCTTCTCCTACTCAAATGGAGCATCTCACCTTGCCCAAGGGTCCTTCAGTCCTCTCCGTGCGAGTCGCTGTTGGGTTAACTCCAGAGGAGTCCCTTCCCATTTCCAAACCTTGTAGTCCGGCATGGACAGCTTGTTGTGTCCATGATCCCCGCCCATGACTGTCACTGTGGGGAAAAACCTCACCATTAATACAACTTTCCCTTTGTTTTAAAGAAAATACCAGTTAGAGGTTTGACTGACACCTGAAACGATTCAGATACAAACATCGTCATGGCAACCAAACAAATACTCGCGCAGATCAAAGGAGTTTTGTGACCAAACAAAAACTGCTCGGAAAGCACCTACAAGATACATCAAACCTTATTATAGAAACACCTGATCCATTCTTTGGTAAAAAACAAACAAACAAACAAACCAACAAAACTAGATCATAAGAACAATAATCATAACTTATACATAATAATAATAATAATAATACTTAGTCATTACCAGTTAGTGGTTATCATATGAAACTGTACTCTTAAGAATGAGAAGGCAATATTATATATATATATATATTATAATTTTTTTAAATAAAATAAGTACTATTGTGATATTAATACCCAACCAGCCATAACATTAAAACCACCAGCATTGTGTAGGTCCTACTGGTGAAACAGCTCTAACCTGTGAAGGCATGGGCCCGAAATGACCTCTGGGGGTGTGCTGTGGTATCTGGCACCAAGCAGTTCACAGCAGTTTTAATTCCCTTTAATTCCTGTAAGCTGAAGGTGGCACCTCCATGTTTTGCCATTCCATAGATGAGGAATTTAGAGGCCAATTTTCCTCAAACCATTCCTGAACAAATCAGTGCATTATCCTGCTGAAAACCATCGGAACACCATTTCTGTAACAAGGTATAATTGGTTCACAACAATGTTTTGGTAGACAATATGTGCAAAAGACACATCTACATGGATTCAAGTACTCAAGGTTTCCCAACAGAACATCCCACTGCTTCCGGTGGCTTGCCTTCTTCACAAAATCCATCCTGTTGCCATCTTCTCCCAACAAAAGCGACACACATGCACCCAGCTGTCCAAATCATGTCAAAGAAATTGTGATTCATCAGACCAATCACCTTCTTCAACTGCTCCATGACTTTGAAAGCACATGTGCCCATTTTAGGCATTTTTAGTGGTGTACAGGGGTCAAGTATGTGCACTTTGACTGTTCTGCAGCTACGCAGCCTCATATGTATTAATCAGCAAGTGCTGATACCTTTCTATCACAGCCAGCATTCACTTTCTCAGTAATTTGTACTCTGTTTTCTGATCAGACGACCAGATGGATTAATCTTTGCAGGTTTTAATGTTATGGCTGATTGATCACAACACTTATTAAACTGGCCTAGCAAGTATTCTGTGTTCATGTATACGATCAGCATCATCACCTCAATGTGGTTAGTGCTGGTCAGGGTTGCTGTGGAAAATCTGGGATTTTCTATTATTTAATGTTCATGGTTCTACATAATGTCCCTGTCCCTGATTAAGTGAAAGTAAATATGTGACATTGAGCTAATCGCATAGTATGAAAGGCTGGATTAGTCTAATTTGGTTCAGATGTTGCCTAGGAGGGCTTTGTTTCTTTGGTGGAAGGAAGAAACCCAACAAACGTAACAAGCCTGTGTCTTCCCGCCTCCCCAAAAACAAAACACCCCCAGG
>JBCNYG010000012.1:19649253-19661503 GCA_039654305.1 Porochilus rendahli | reverse complement strand
CCCACGCAAGCACGGGGAGAACATGCAAACTCCACACAGAAACGCCCGAGCTGGGAATTGAACCCAGGACCTTCTTGTTGTGAGGCGGACGTGCTAAGCACTACACCACCGTGCCGCCCATACAAATTAAGAGCAAAAGAATACAAAAATAAATAACTAAAATAAATACATCCTATAGTTTCCCATGGGTTCACTGTTTTTACAGACTTCCTGCACTGTATGTTGAACCATGAAGCCTTTCTGCATTACTGCTAAAGCACGTCGAGCATTAATAAGACTTACAAGAGTAGAAAGGGAAAAGCCAGACTAGATGGAAAAACATCACCTGGCCTTTTTCCAGTCTGAAGTGTCCAGTCACAACAATGAATATGATCTGAAGCTCTTGACCTGCATGATTTTGTGCATTGAACCACTGCCATTAGTGACTATTTACTGCATTTGCAGACGCCCTCATCCAGAGCGACTAAGATTTTATCACATATACAACCGAACAGTTGAGGGTTAAGAGCCTTTGTCCAGGGCCCAACAGTGGCTAATTGGTGGTAGTGGGGCTTGAACCCCGACCTTCTGATCCAGTAATCACTGAGCACCACAAAACTGCTTTGGTTTTCTTTTCTTTTTAAATGACTCAAACAAAGCTGCATTTCTGTCTCCCATGTTAACAAGCTATTGAACTGTTTAAACATTAACACACAGGAAACATATAAACGACAGAACTTCCCTCTACTTGGTGACCATAAAAGTATAATCAGCAAACCAAAAATAAACTCCATCCTCATACACTGCTTAAAAAACATAGGTTATGTGCGAAATCATAAAGCAAGGATTAAATATAAAGCGAAAGAGAAAATGTTTTTAGCCTAAGGCTGCATATTTGGAGTTTACAGGAAGTCTGAGCCTTTACTGGCACAGCCTCCATAACTGTGTGCTTTTCACTCTGGAGTAACAGAAATTGCTGAATTGTTGTAACGTACTGTCGGAGTGGCTGTCTTTTAGCTTTTAAACTTTAAAATAACATTCATTTTAGATAGAGATATATATAAATACAAACATATAAAGTGTCACATTCCATGTGATCACTAGCCCAAAGCCTTAACCACTGAGCCATGAGCAATCTGAAGCTTGGGCTTTTGTTTCAATACATAGAAACTCATGCCATTGACCTGAAGCTACAGATATACTGAAAGGAGAGAAATGAGTGTGGAGGGGTGTCCACATTCTTTCTTGCTGAAGTCATACATGTGAGTGCTGATATGGAGTGTAAATAATCATTCATAAACTGTCAACTCGACGTGGTACAATACTACTAAACCTGAAAATGAAAACATTTTACAAAAAAACCTCTGAAAAGTGTGGTGTGCGTTTGTACCAGCTTTTGCTGTAATTACAGCTGCCAGTTTTGTAGATCTACAGACTGAAATCTGCCCATACTTCTTAAGCTAAATCAGATCAGATAGAGATCGACTATACACATAAGTAATGCACTTTATACGCAAACATATGAAAAAGAAAAAAATACAGAAAGTGGACACTTGCTGCTATTTTGTCATTGGAAATGTGTTTTATTGGATAACAGAGCAACTCTTTTGTTTTTTTTTTTATAAACGAGTATCGCCATCTCAAATATCAACAATATGTAGGATCTTTGGCCCCTTTTTGTTCTACATGGAAAAACAAATTTACTCTATCTACTCCTACAACGTACGGGTTAAAACTGTGCCAATTCCTCCACTTAATCATTAACCAACACTGAGATGTCTTCAGAGTTGGTCGTATCAGTGTGATGTAGACCACATCAACAGTGTCGTCTCACGGTAGAGGGCTACTTCAAGCCCATGTTGTACTACCAATCTCCTCATCACCCTTTCACCATGTCAGATAATCAATCCAACCACAGCATTGTTCGGATACTCACGAGATTGTCTTCATCTCTTTCTTTTCAGCATCAGGGCGAGCACGGTTCAGAACCTTCAGAAAGTCGGAGGTCTTAGCTCTCATACGGGTGTGGATGTAAGCCTAAAACCAGCAGAACACAACACAATATCTCACTGCAAACATGTGTTTCACGATCTACTGTTATCATTCTTACAAATGACATCATCGGCTTAGTGCCAGCCAATCACTGTAATACGGTCTAGAGGATAGGATATTCTCCCAACAAATAATTTCCTCCAACCATGCCAACATCTCACCGACTGTGTGTGTGCACGCACGTGTGATAAAGAGAACTTACCTTGGAGCACTTGATGTGATAGTGCAGGTAATCGCGGAAGGTGTGGATGAGATTGATGGTGTTGTCTCTGGCATTGGCGTTGGTATGACGAGGGAACAGGACTACAGGAAATAAAAAAAAAAGGTTTAATTAAACTCAGGTGTAATATAAAGCATATAACAGGTATATAATTCATTTTATTACATGGGTTATTCTCTGTTAAGTGTGACATTCACAATCCCCAAATTTCAGTGTAGTCCTACTTCATGCACATAACTGCACTTTTATTAGTAAAAACAGGAATACATTCTAAGCAACACCAAATTCATATTCAAATATCTTTCCCACATGGACACTAAATTCATCCCATTTCTTTCTGGTGAATGAATAAACTGCCTCTTGACTACGTGTGAAATAAATACACTGTAATTCACTGTAAAGTGAATGTCGTAATACGGCTGGTTCCGTATGTAACTGGCATGGACACCACTGGTTATGCACAGAACCATAAACTGATATTTTGTGATGCAAAATCTTTATTGCAAGCCTTGATAGCATAGTGCTAGCATGGCATGTAACATAAGGAACCTAAAAATGTCAATTTTCATCCACACACTGTAACCAGAAAATGTTCTATTTATTTAATAATTTTTCTTGCTTGATGTATCAGAGTTACGACATGTATGTGTCCATGTAGTATGCTTTGGGCAGGGAATGGATCTTTAATAATTTAGAAAACAATTTAATTTTAAATAACTGAAATCATAATTTTTGGAGCCAGGGATGAAAGATTCTAAGTTAGTGCTCAGCTTCAGTCAGTGACTCTAAAAGCCAACGGCCAAGCCAGAAATCTGGGTGTAGTCATAGACTCAGACCTGAATTTCAACAGCCACATTAAGACTATTCTGAAATCATCCCATTATCACTGAACATATCAAGGATTAAAGGACTGTAAAACTGTAATGTGGTCCTTACAGGCCTTCCTAAAAAGTCAATCAGACAATCAGGCTCCGGTAAGTTCAGAAAGCTGCTGCTCGAGTCCTCACTTAGACTAAGAAAGTGGATCATTTAACTCCAGTGCTCAGATCTTTACACTGGCTTCCTGTCTCCGAAAACAAAATTTCAATACTCTACTGTTATTTTATTAAGCACTGAATGGATTTATGAATCATCCAAAGCGGTTCGATCATCAGGGTCAGGTCTGCATTCTGTTTCCATAGTCAGAAGGAGACTTGGAGAGGCAGCAATCAGTTTTTTAAAACTTTTCTATTTGCCACTGCATTTCATTAAATATCTATCTGATTCTCTTTTAACTTGTTCGGTTTTACGTTAATTTTTATTAGTTTTGTTAGTTTGTTTCTGTAATGCTTTTGAAGTTTTATGTAAAGCACTCTGAGTTGTCTTGTACATGAAACGTGCTATACAGAAACTTGCCCTGCTATAATTCTTTATAGTTTCTGGAAAATATTAGACCCAAAATGTGAATCATGAAATTCCACTCCGTTTCAGAGAACGGCCAGTACACACTATACAAGAACAACCTGACTGGTTCGCAATCGTGAGATAGTGTTTTAGTCCAGGAGTGGATAGCTGGCAAGGAGCCCAGCAATGTTCAACAAGATAAGAGAAACATTACATTTTTATTCAGTTCAAAAATTACACAAGATCATTTCACCTGTGATGGGGATGATGCATGGATCAAGTAAAAAATAAAAAGAAAAGAAAAACTATTTTTGTTTACTTTTTTATGTTCCCATATAGGGTATAATAAAACAATTAACCACCTCAAGCTCAGGAGATACTGCTGATACTGGTGTTGTGTCTTAGGAACTACTCAGTGATATCCACCTTGCCTTTGGTGGCTAATCGTTCTATGGTGATTATTAAACATTATTAGCTCTATTTGTGTGCAATGATGTTTGGAACCATTTGTTTCAAGATGGTTCATATTCTAAAGTGCGTGCTTCAATGTGTATTATTATTAACTCATAATATCCAATACTGGTGATCATTCCTTGTGGTGATATTGATGTTATTCATGTCTTGAATATTCCTGAAGCTTAGCAACACACAGAAGACATAGAAGATCCACAACTGGTTTAAGAAAACATTATTTTAAACACTTTCATGAGAGGTTTTTTTGATGACAATTAAGAGTTGGAAATTATTAAGATAATATTGTGCAGTTGATATGCACAGTGAGGTGTAGAGAAGTTCATGATGACATGAACTATTTAAGCGTATTGCTTAAAGATAATGTTTACAGTGTCAATAAACAGTGTGTTTCAGGACGGAGCCTGCTAAAATCAACATTGGGTCATGTCCTAATAGACGAGCTGCAGACTTTGGAAGGTGTGGCACTGCTGTTATCTAAAGCACGGCGACACTCCAGAGGGGAAATGGATGTTGACAGGACACACAGAAAACCTGCCTTGGGGTTAAGTGTCCTACATTTATACACATCACATTTACACTGATAAGAATGAGGCACAAAAGGTCTCTGCGCTTTACCAATACAAACAAAAAAAGTCCAGTAACACAGTATGCCGTGCCTTAATGACACGCCCTATCTAGTGTGATTTGGAACACATCAAGCATGACAGTAATTGTTTGACCCATGTAGTAAACACACAATGTGGTCTGGAGCTCATCCACAAAAGACAATTTATTATTATTTTTTTTTACTACTCCTACTACACGTTTTGTCAAAGGCTATGAGGAATTAGTTTTATCTTGAAGGGCGTGGTCTTTTCTATCATGACCACACCCAATGTACAAAGCTCACTGAAAACAGTGATGAGGTTAAAACTGTAAACATAAAATATACTCTGGCTTTCATACTTCTCAGATCTCATTCTAAGTGAGATTTTAACATAGTGCTCATTACTACCATCATCATCAAAACATCCTTTTGAAGAAGAGTACAGCTCCAGAGACGATAACGAGGCACACTGACGCGCTTCTGTCTGCTGACCAAGCAGCATAATGTTTGCTTTATTTATTTAATTTGTCACCGGTTTGTATGGAGGAGTTTGTGGGCAGAGCTCTAACTCATTACGGTTCCTGTTTACTGAGATAAACCCGATAGATATAGATATATAGAAATATAGATATATACACACACACACACACACACACACACACACACAATATACCGAAGGTGATGTAGCCAATGTTGTCTCCCACTGCAGCGTCCGTGTCCTTTAACTCCAGAGGAGGCTCTCGGTGGCTAAACAACACTTGAGGTGCTGTGTGACTTGCACGCCGGCCCTCCTTAAACTCCTACAGGGAAAAATGAAGCATAATTATCAACACACATATATAGTGTCACTATATCCATAGTATGGGATCCATGGAATGCACAAATGTTCAGTGGCACTGTTAACATTCTTCAGTAGGATGAGACACCAGTGTCTAATGTTGGTTTTGAATTTACCATAAAGTCATACACACTGTCTAAATGTGTGCAATTGCACAATTATACTTGTTATTTTGAGCTTATAAGTGCATTCACACTGTGAACACATTAACATGAGGTGTATTATTGATACACAGGTAAAACAATCCATAATTCTGAACCTTCAACAATCACCATCTTGGATATGTACAGACGGGGCCTTTGTGAAAATGGCTTACAAAAATGCAAGAGACGCAAGTGAGGGGAAAAGAAAAATTAATTCAGTTAATAAAAGCTGAGCAACAAGCTGGAGAAAAAAATTGAACCAAAACAACTTAATCATGTTACTCAATTTGAGACAACACTACCCTGGAGAACTTAATATGCCATGCAAGTACTCACAGTGTACTGCATCAAAGTACATTAATGGGAGTACATGAATTGACACCTCAAATGTGTTTGCAGCTTATGACATGTGTTTCTATAAACTGTATTATTTTCTGTAATACCTTCATGGTAGTTTATAACCTGACGCCTTTCTCCAGCATACTAAAAGTGCCCCTTTACAGGGAACATAAAGAGTGTTTTTGTGTAACACTCAGTTTCAGGAGCTCCTATAGACACTCTGGGTACAACAGCACTATTGGTATTATAGATAACTGGAAATGGGTATACTTCTATATTTATGGCATTAAGCAGACACCCTTATTTTACATTTATACACCCTGAGCGAACAGGGTTACGGGCCCAACAACCCAACAGTTACAGCTTGGTGGTACTGAGGCTTGACCTGCTGACCTTACTGCTGATCAGTAACACAGAGCCTTATTCTGGTGGATAATGCCTGAATAAAACAACAGACACTTACAGTGTGTCACGGTCACTTGCAGCAGGCGCATCATCGTCACACTTTTAAATTGAAACACTCCATCTCAGGACTTAACAGTGATACCCACCTCACGTTTGGTGAGTAATTATTCATTGTTCTCGAATTTTATCTGATCGTTACTTAAGCAAATAATAACAGAAAGGCAGTCTTCAGGTTAACAGTATGTCTGAGTCATATATGCTAAAAACGGTAAAAGCATGCTCTGGACTACACTGAAGTAAAAAAAAAATAACAATGGAAGACAGAGCTGCTCCTTCTATGTACAAATCTCGTTTTTTTTTGTTTGTTTTTTGTTTTTTTTAAAGAAGAAAAGAATTCTATTAAAATAATCTTACTGAGCACAATGATGCCAGAGTAGTATTTAACTGATGTTGAGCTACAGGCTATGGCCATCCCTTGCTTAAAACGACTTGAACAGCTCAAGGAAGGGGGGGAACGAAATGAAGGGGGGAAGGAAGGGAAGGGGGAAGGATCCACACTTGCTCTGGCTAATGGAATCTCTCCAGGATTAGGAAACATTGAGTATATTTTATTTTGGAGCTATACAGAAAAACAAACGTCATGCTTTATTTAAAAAACTCGGGTTAAAGTAATTAGGATACTTATCTCTCTTTCTCTCGCTCTCACACACACAAAACTGAAAGGCCCGCATGGGTTCAGAAGGTTTCTTAACATTCCCTAGTGGAAAAGCTGTATATTTACATTAATGTAGGGGTGGATGAATGAGGACATGCAGGAGCAAGTCTCTCTCTCTCTCTCTCTCTCTCTCTCTCATACACCTTCACCACACAACAGCAGAGTGTGTGAGAGAGATAGAGAAGGAGAGAGAAAGAACCTGATACCACATGACTTTTGTTTTGTCCATCCTGATAATCTCCACGGATACAGAGCATATGAATATATCTGAATAAGGGCTTTATTTGGGACATGTCCATATGAAACTGATGAGACATCTGTAATAATCTTTATGTGGCCA
Organism: Porochilus rendahli; assembly: GCA_039654305.1. Lineage (NCBI taxonomy): Eukaryota > Metazoa > Chordata > Actinopteri > Siluriformes > Plotosidae > Porochilus > Porochilus rendahli. The sequence continues at coordinate 19,654,029 of JBCNYG010000012.1, read as the reverse complement.
ACGTTTACAATGTAGATGTATATAATTTTGGACACACCCCTGATGGACACTTGTGATTACATTCGAACAATTTCGATGTGTACGTCCATAGTAGGCTTTTGTAACTGTATTTATGTGGCCTACACAGTTAAAAAGGTGAGTGATGTGTTTATTTGTATTTAAGTGTGTTTATGTGGATCATATAGTAAGCACAGTTTGTGATTTGAGACACAGCCTCAGTGGAAAGGTGAAATCTGGGTGGCCTATAGTGAATATGTGAAGTTTTTAGAGGATCAAAAGAACACGTGTGAATTGGGACAAGCCCACACCAGAGGTTTGTATGATTTCCATAAATATCCATATTGTCTTTTTAATTTAGGAGGCTTATGTAGTTAACAAGATGTGTAATTTGGGACGGGACCACTGTAGACGGTTGTGATTTTCTGTGCTATTGTGGCAAAGTATTATTTATTGTAGTAAATAATGTGAGATTTGGTAGTATACAGTGTACAGTATACAGTGGGAGCAGTTCTGTGGCCTATTTAGTAAATATGTAGTGTGATTTAGGACAAGGCCACAGTATATGGTGGTGACTAATTATTTTTGCCAATGTAGCAAAGAGTGTGTGAGATTTGAGACAGGGCCACAGTATACGGTGGTGACTGATAAATGTAGCCTATTCAGCAAGTAGAGGGTGTGATTTGGGGCAAGACCACATTTTCAATATTGATGATTATTGTGGTTTATTTAGTAAATAGTGTCTATGTTTTTGAACAAGGCTATGGTATACATTGGTCAAAGATTATCATGGCCCATATGTATTCAACGGTCAAGTATGTGTTATTTGAGACAGGACCAAATTGGTGAATGATTGCTGTGGTCTATTTAATAGATAGCGTATGTGCAGGACCCCACTATATGATGGGGATTCATTATTGTGTGATTTGGGACATGGCAATGGTATATGCTGGCCAAGGAGTATCGTAGCCTATGTAGGCAGTAATGTGCATGATTCGAAACACATCCATGGCATTGATGTGGACTTTGCCATAAACAGATTGTGTGATTTGGAATGCTTGTGAAAGTGTTTATGTAGCCTATAAAGTGAATAGGGTGTATAAGTTGGGACCCATTTTTAGTGGATGTTTTAGAGTTTGTGTGTGTTGCCCATATACTGCACAGGATGCGTACAGTGGACATTCATGAGGAAGTTAATGTGCCCTACAAAATGAACAGTGTGTGATTTGGGACGCACACATGAAAGATGTTTTTGACTGTGTTTATGTATCCCATCTAGTTAACAGTGTATGATTTTTGGGACACACCCACAGTGAACTGGCGATGAGGAGACATCATTTGGTGGCCTACCTAGTGGACAGTGTGTGGTATAGGACATGTCCACTGTGAGGCGGTGTGTAAGGCTGAAAGGGTTGTGTTCCTGTTTAAGCTGGAAAATCTCCAAGGATACACACCTGCATGAACACTTTCCCAATGATGACATCATCGTCATCCTTGAAAACCGTGCTGAACACGACAGTAACGCGATCCTTCTTTGCCTCCACATACCTGAAACCAAAGAGGACAGAAGTGCTGAGGAGACAGAAACATTCACAAGGACGAAATTCTGCCTCGTCTGGGAAAAATCTGTTAACCAAAAAAATCAAACTCCAGCACTAATTTTTGTACTCTTTACACTCGTATTTTCTGATGTCACCTACATGGACTCGTCCTCTCTGTAATGGACCACGGCTCTCTGCTCGCCCTCACGTCCTTCCTCCTGGAATTTGAAGTACTTTTCAAACACAGAAGCAAAGCAGTTTCTCTTCAGCATACCCGCCTGGTGGATTATCTCCTCCTTTTTGGCTGGAAGCACATCCAGGTCAAACAACAAAGACACGTTGTAGCCTGTGGAACAGGGAAAAAAAATAAATAATGAAAAAATGATTTAGATTGAGAGGTCAAAGACCAATATGGATAACGCCCTCTGAGATCGGAATAATTCTCCATATCATATACAAGTTGAATTCTATAACTTCTTTATAGGAGAACCTGGAGGAGACCCACATGAGCATGCACGATTCCCATGTAGTATATAAAGAGCCAGTTTAGAAACATAAGCAGCTCACCATCTTCTGCTGGAACCAGAAAGTTTCCATAGACCCTCTTGAGCAGCTGAAACCAAACATAGCAACATAATGTTTAATAAACTGCACAGCAATTATGACCATAGAATTCATTACAACCAGACAGATTTCTGTACTAATAATTGATAGGCACTTATATCTCTATCTATTCGATTACACTGACAGTCCCTGATACATTCTTTGCAGCTGTACTGCTAAAGCGGGCTTTAAAAGGTTAAAAAAAACCTGATTGACTGATTGACACTGCCAGTATAATCGTACATGGTAAAAAACCTCTGGTGTAGAGTTGAGACTGGCGGTCTAAAAATATCTACATTTTATACCACTGTAACCAAACACAGCCCCAGTCCTTGCAAATTACTTATCAAATGACACTTTTCTAAAATCCACCAATAGGAAGATGGCGATGGAACTTACAGAACAGCTACTGTTACAGTAAAAGGTATAACATCACATCACAGTTGGGACCATGATGGGAGAAAAGGGGACGCGGTACAGGAAAAAGACAGACAATACATTACAGCTTCTGAAGCTCAAATCCAGTGAATGAGCTGAAAAGGAAAACGGTATGCAGGACATCTGAACTATCTCAGAAGAAAAGAGCAAGACGTTAGGCTTTAAAGAGTATTAGTTATCCTTACAGCATATCTTGTGCGTATGTAACATGTTTTTTATTAAAACAAATTACCATAAATAGCTTAAAACTGGCAATTTCATTCTGTGGCTAACAGGGGCTGAAACAATGGTTAGCAGTTGTAACGGTGTTCAAGAAGCAACTGTGGCTAGCACTTTCGAGTAAATGGGTGTAAATGGTTACCTATTCGAACCAGAGGAAGGAATCTTGTGGAGACAGCAAGACATCACATTCTAGTGATTCCTGTCGTCAGTTGGTTTAGGAAGACAAAAGGGATGTTTTCCATGATTTATGCAATTGTTGTTTAACCCAGAACTGGCCAATTATGTCTTATGATGCATGGGGACAGTGACACAGCCCAGCCAATCCAACTGAATGTGTCACTACCAGGCTGGGACAGCCAATAAAGAAGGTAACATGACTCTGAGCATGCCTAGAGCCGCAGCACTCGCATGTACTTTGAGAAGGGGTAAGGACAGATGATGCCAGAAGGAACCGCTGATGTCAAATGTGATTGTATTGAATAGTTAGTAACACTAATTTTTTGGGAATTTCTGCAGCAGAGTTGGGAAGAACTTTCAGAGCAATATTTGATTTCCATCATGGAAAGAATGTCACGAGTGTTCAGGTGTAATATCTGCAAAAGGTGACAAGTTTAATGATTCAAAAACTTAAAAGAAATTGTGTTATTAAAAAGTAATGAAAGTGGGGGTGTTGTAAAACTTTTGACCAGTAGTGTACATGCTACGGATCCTCTTGATTTAGCACGTGTGTTCTTGACGAGGCTGAGACTTCATGCGGGAGCTCCCACTTCGCTCCTGCTTCCTCCGAATTTGCATTCAGTTTGCACGCAACACGCCTGCACTGGTTCTGTCATGAAGCCCTAGGATGTGTGCTTTGAATATTAGTTTGCATCGTCTGGGAGCAGAGTACCTTGTGCTTCATGATACGGAACACTCCAGAACACCCTCGCTCTATGCATAATTCACATTCTCATTCCGAACAGACTGTCAGATGCTCACACGGGCCTCATTTCCTTCGACTGTGTGTCCTAAATGGTTGCACACGAAACGGTTTAACTCTGGATGAATGTGTGCGACTTCCTCTGTCAGAGGTGAGTCAGGCGACTTCCTGTTGCCAAACCACACAGCGTTTTTGAAGTCCTGAATGTGACCATCCTCGCAGAGCTTGAAAGGTTACAGGAAAAAGAAAAACAGTGCTGCTCCACCGTGTGACTGCACTGAAAAATATTTACTTAGATCATCTGATTGATAATCATTTCCAGATTAGTCTGTTGTTATACAAAGAGAGCTTTGAAAACCCACATAAGAAGACTAATATCCGAAGAAAGAAAAGTGATAACGAATAAAAACAGAAGGACTCTTGTTTCTCACAGTGTACTCCAGTCTCTCCATGACTGTACTGGTATCAGATCATCTCTGAACATTTGCCTGAAATTGACCAAACACCCATTTTCATTTCATAATTGGGTAAATTTTACAACTATTACCTTTCCCAATTTGTACACAGTCTATTTGAGTGTTATTCCACATGTAATTACTCACACAATCAGAATACTATTCCTCAGTAGTTTTGTGACACAAATTCGTTGTGTCACCAGTCTAAGATAACACATTGTTGGCCAGTGCTGAGCTGTGTTGCCAAGAAAATTACTGATTACAAAGCATACGGCTGCACAAACAGCAAGTGCAGAAACACAGGCCATACTCTTCTTGGATGCAATTCTGTCGTGTAATGAATCAATAATGGACAATGTGACTGAATCTGGCAAAATGAGTCACAGTGACCAGAAATTCAAAATTGAGTTAGCTATACCATTTAAAAGAGGAGAGTCTAAGCTTTAAAATAAAATTATCTTGAAAAAATATATAAAATATCTTGAAAATTGACCAAGTTATGGCAAAATGAAGTTTGTGATAACACGCCTATAAATTCCACAGAAAATGGAGAAAAACGCATGTAAAGTTTATGGCTCAATTCTCATGGAACTGCCTTCAA
>JBCNYG010000012.1:19637417-19647890 GCA_039654305.1 Porochilus rendahli | reverse complement strand
CTCAACCCTGACTGTATCGCAAACTTATGCACATGGTGGGGTTTCCTGAAAAGACATTTTGAGAAGCAAATTAAAATTCTCACCTGCTTCCCTTATGGCCTCTTATACATCCAGAACACCTTTGCTTTGTGTAATGTGAAGGAATCAGCTTAATGTCGAAGCGTTAAAAACCAGCAGCACGTCCAGGTAGGACCAAAGCATTCGATTCAGCAAAGCTGACTATGAAGGTAACGACACAAGTGCACTGCGCGATTTGCGTCATAGCAAAATAGTCATAATTTTCTTTCGTATGCGATTGGCTGAAAATTAACGTGACGTCACTGTAGATGCCAAACTAGAAAGAGGGACGCCCGAGGTTGATTTTTATGTGCGCGTCATGCGCGGACAAAAATGAGTTCAATTTGGAGTATTTTTCTCAAGGTAAGTGAAGGTTGTCTTCTACAAAACGCTGTTTTTGTGCATTTTAGCATTCAGTCACCTTGTTATGGCTTTGGCAGGTGAAAATACAGTATGTTTCCTACTGAAATTTACCAAAAAAATAAAAATAAATAGATAAAATTACACTGTTTCACATAAATTGGCCTATATCTAGAAATCACTATCTGCGACTTCCGACTCATTTTGCCAGATCGGGTTACAAATGTTACTGTATAATCCAGCAGTGAAGGTGACACTAAGGCTGGGAGATATATCACTACATTCATATCGTCGACCTTTAACTGAATAGCAAGAGCATCATGATTTCACAAAAATATCATCTTTCCTCAGTAAAAGTCTTTTATCTGTCTTTTACCCCAATGAACACTATATAAAGTAGCTTTGTTTGTGTGTATAAGAGAGTGAGTGTGTGCACCCCCTGGTTCCTGTGTGGTCATGTTGTCTTTTTAATATATATATATATATATTATATATTTATTTTTTTTTTTCAATAAAATTTCAGAAAATAAAGTGTTAGCTCATATTTCTCAGCCCTAACTGACACAGTACTGGCAACAAGTGGGATTCTGTACAGCAAGTGAGTCACTGTTGTGAAATAAATACTACCAGAGTGCTTCTGCAATGCACTGGGATTCTAATCCTCCTGCTACATCGATCATCCAATAAGATCCAACCCACTGGCCTACTCTTTATGAACGACAGCCATGGCAAAGTGTAGTTAGAAAATGTAAGGAATATTTAAGTGGGTTTCTAAATGAGGGGTGCTTAAAAAGAACAATACAAGGTGCCACCTTCCAGTTAACTAAGAGCTACACTTCTGAGCCTCCATTTACCATCCAATATTTATTTATATCTCTCAATATGAACTCAACACAGATTAACGGCTCTTGTCACGCTTTATAATTTAATCACGCCGTGTTAAGCCCGGCTCCGTGTTAACTTCCACACTTGCGAGTTGGCTGTGAGCGGCGGTCCGTACCTCGTCAGCGCCGTGCTCCTGCAGCTCTTTGTAGAACTTCAGTGAGATGCTGATCATCACCTTGGTCTTGTCACCATTGGGGTTTGAGATGTGGTACAGCACGCCATCAAAATCTACAAAAACAAAACATACACTGTGGTTTAACTGAAGCTTAAATCACAATATTTTCTATTGCATTTACAAATAAACCTAAGCTTACGCCTTTTTTCCTTTCCAATTACTAGTTAACTTTTAAAGGTGCCCATTCACTAGTGAATATTCAATGTGTTTTATCTTTCTTTCATTCATCTTCTTCCGTTTCTTCCTGGGTCGGGTCCCCGCAGTGAGGTCCAGACGTCCCTCTCCCCAGCCACTTCCTCCAGCTGCTGCATTCTGAAGGGTGTTTTATGCTACCGTATAGCATGTAGCAGTGATGCTCCAGCGCATAAAATAACAATTACGACTGTACAGTAAATGTATATACTCTTTGTTGCCACTGAAAGATCTTTAGAGTATTTAATCGATATAAGAGTTTTGACGTAATTCCGTTATTCCATTTCCTGCCACCTACTGGTAGGGTGATGAATTAGATTTCATGGTAATCGTCGATGCCTGCGGGCCTTGAGTTTCACACCTTTGCTCTACAGGAACTGTGTTTTATTTAAACGAAGTCTACTGTTTATCACCCTTGTGTTTCTACAAACACATGCACACACTCACACACTCTCACTTACCAGCAAACGTAACTTCTACTGCTTCAGGCTTGTTCCTGAATGCAAAAGAGAAAAGGAGAAAGGTTAAAGCAAAATGTATACTAACACAATTATTATACAGTTATATTAAAGAATCAGAATATCTTTGCATGGGGGTTAATAAATGTGATAAAACACTGCTCAGACACTAAGACTATTGTAGATAAGTCTGATCTCACATAGGTCTGGGTGTAACCTAATATTTTAAAAAAGCTGAAGTGTAAGACAATGGTACACCAACCTATCCATTTCCGCCACACCACTACACTGCTACACATATTATCTATTTAGTTTTCTGGAGGACTTGTTGCAATTTAGCAGCAAATATGTTCGCAAAACATTTAATTATTAATGGATTTATTATCACAAGAGAATTTTGGACGGACACTTCCTCGCATGTATTCAGATCTGCCCTGTGCAGAACAAATCGGGGATATTGCCACCAATGCAGGATTTCGTGAAACGATAAATGCGTATCTAATTTTGAATAGAAAGAGCACTGTGATTATCAGACTGAAAAAAAAAAAAAAAAAGAATATGTACACTTTACTTAATTTAAATGTGTACATCGGTCCCACATGATCAGAATGTGGCCAACTGATGTGACTTTCTCAATGAATGATTTCTTGTTGCACTAAAAATCACGTGGGTTGGCCACATTCTGATCATGTGGGACCGATGTACACATTTGAATTAAGTAAAGTGTAAGGACTCTTTTTTCAGTGCACAAACATCCTCCTTTGAAAATTACTTCAGTTGGAATCCTGCGAATTTTTCAAGTAGGAAACTCAAATTTAACTTCTGTGTATATTTTCAAGACAAGCTGATCATTTTTGTTCATTATTTTTTTATTTGAAGGCACTCCATATTATTGTGTATTTATTCATATATAGTATTTTACATAATATGTACTGATCTTGGAACAATAACCCTGATTTTATGTATCCCCAGTGCACTAGAAGGCTCAAATTCTGCTCACTGAAGATCTTGGAAACATTCTTCTGCTCCACTGACATTGGTGGTGATGAGGGTTGAGTGCATGAACGATGGGTAGACTGTGAAGTTGGACGGAAGAAAGTAGGAAGGTGTTAAAGAGGAAGCCTTTGTACAGCTGGAACATGCATTAATGGAGACTAGGTGAGCCTTTTTGACAGAGCCAGGACTTGTGAACCTTTATTCCGCATCATTGCTGTATGTAAAGGTGTGAATCTGGAATGGCAGGTCATTTTGTCTTGCCTTTGACCCTGAATGATTAGTAATAACAGAGCTGGGATCGACAGACTGACATTGTGAAACAAGGGTGTGTGACGCTTATGTTTCTGAGACCGGTGAGTCTGCCTATCGTACTGTTATTCGAACACAGGACACCGATATTTACGTCACGCCTCCTGTTCCAGAACGGCGCCTTACTATGCAAAAACACACACTGACGCACCTTTACTTGATTCAGTGTAAACAACAGAATATAATCTTTTTTTTTATAAAAATCTCGTTACTGAAGAATTTTCTTTAAGGAATTTTTTTTATTGTTTAAGGGGTTGCCGATGGTCAAAAACAGCAGTAACACTGGTTCGGCTGGTTGACTAGACTGGAGTAGGCAGGTGCTAGGGGGCAACTGGTTCCCTTCGCATATCCAGTGCAATCAAGGATGCATCATCAACACAGGGTGTTGCACACTGCACATACATTAACTTGTAGGCTTTTCAGTGTTTCCCACTGGGTCCGAAATGTACAGAATGTACTGAGAAGGGTCCGCATTACCAGGACATAACATTCTGTTACACTCACACTCTGCTTACATTCGAACGTTTCAATTTTGGATCTGTGAGTTCTGATCATAAAAAACAAAAGTGGTCTATTCATCTGTTATGGACACAAAAATAGAACTTCCAAATGCATGTGAACCATTAATGTCGTTTAAATAATCAGTTAAACAGGAAAAATGTGTTACTGATGTGGTTCATACTGGAAAAAAACAGCTGTTGTTTTTGTTCCAGCAGTTCCGATTTATTTTTGGAAAAAAAGTGCTCTGAACAGTTCAAACCTGTTCCCTTTAGGCTGGTTTGAGGTTGCAAAGTTTTTGCAAGGAACCCCAGAAGGGCTGGTATGGTTTTCTGCAAACTTTGCTTTTCAGCCTTTCCTTCTATCTGGCCTTGGCTGCATTCAGAACGATGATAACCTGGCTGTTTGTTGTTGCAGGATCTGTACACGGTTTTTACTTCATTGGAGTACTCACAGTTCCTCAGTGAACCAAGCACTGTCGCTACTATACATCACAATGGTCTTCTGAAGGAGGAGGAGAATGAATGATATAGGATACAACTATCACTACACTAGAAAATGCCTTATCTCTTGTTTCAAGTTGGGAAGCAGCTTTTCAGGCTTGGATCCAATTTATTTTTGGTGTAAATGGTACTATATATCCTACCCTACAGAAATGGTAGTTGTTAAACCAGCTTGACCTGCCAGTCAGTGGAGTCCAAGCAGTTTCTTAGTGTTTCTATGACCTCAGGGGTGACCTATGGCCTTTGGTATTAGTGGCCTTAGACTGCCCTAAGTTTCGTTTTTATGTGATTAAAGGAAATGTCTTAATTAACAATGCAAAATTGTGTAAATTGTTTGGTTGGCTTATATAAATATATGCACAGCTTTTTTTGACCAATACACACTGCGGTTATTAAAGCCGGCTGAGAAACATCAGTGTTTCTCGAACATTCCCAAGTACACTCTTATCGTAGCCTAAGTTGGTCACGTGACAATGTGACGTAGATTCCACAAAACAACAGTTTAGCTCCGCTATAGTACAATGGCCGCCAGCGGTAGAGAAGCTTCTCCACTCCCTTCGTACGGGTCTTTTAGGGACCGGAATGAGGACTTAAACAATTATTCAGCCCCCAACTTACTTACATCGGACAGTGATGAATGTGTTGATGGGAGATTAAACAATTTATTACAGGCTCCAGTTATAGAGCATTATCAGTTCGAACTGGTAGCTCTTCCACAGGCTGCAGTTGCTAACAACACGGAACTCCCGGTTGAGCCCATGAGTGCAAATGATGGCTGTGAAAATCGTGCCAACAACATTAAGTTTTATTTCTATGTTCTGTCTGGAATTAATCACAAGCATCTTACGTTAGCGTTATTTATTAATTACAAACATGACAAAACGAGAGGCTACATTAGTACTGTACTAGTAACAGCATTGGTACATGTAATGTACTGTTACACACACACACACACACACACACACACACGTATCTACCACTAGTATGAGGGCTGATTAATTGGGGGGGGGATGTATCATACCCTATTGGCACATGCATAACCCCAAACCCATTATGGTATGTCATTCATGTTTCTGCTACTACTTGGACAGTTCCTACCCTGAAGTAGTAATTTAAAAATAAGGACCCTTAAAATAGCATTCTAAGAAGTATGATTCTGTAATACAGACACACAGTTCTGAGAAAAACCCTTGGCTGACATTATTAAATATTTATAGAAACTTTTCATGTTAAGAAACATCAAAAAAAAATAAAAAATGTATTTCCTGTTATCAGTTCAGTCATAACTACTACAAACTTAAGCAGCAATCTCATGACTTGAAAGAAACCCTATAACCCCCCATAAGGAGAACCACCCATAATCCCTCAATTCAATCAGGATGAAAAAAAAGATGTACACTGATAATCCAGTGTGAACACAGCATTAGCCACCAGACAGTAAAGTGCCCAGTGATTCAGACCTTCATTCAGAGGACTCAGGACAGACATGACTACGCAAGCATTTAAAGTCAGACAGCTGCAGTTTGCCTTTCAACTGATCAAAGCTTAGAGGCAAGAAAACACCACCTTCGAACACTTAGCTAGAACATACTGTGTTTACATTTATGTTTGATCTTGCTTCACTTTAATTTATTTTTTTTCCTTGTTGAAACGTAGTGTTTGGAAATGACTTCGTTCTGTCTGAGTAAAAGAGAATTCAGAACATAAACATTTAAGAAAAAAAGTACATTAAAAAATTTGAGCAAACTTTTTTTCCAGAGTTTTGCACAGTATCCCTCATTCTCTTTCTGCCTATCCATCATCCATCTACCCAACGATCTCCTTGTTTCTCTATCACCCTATTTCTCAACCTATTTATACCTTTTTATTTATCCACCCATCCATCCATCTCCCTCCTTATCTATCTCTTGATCTACCTATCTCTCTCTCTCCTTTATCTATATCTCTCTCATATATGACCAAAAATTCACTTTATAGCTTTTTTGAGGGACAAAACAGTCAAAACCTCAAGCACATTTTTTTTATAATAATGTGATTATGGGTAGAATCATAAAATAAATCAGCAATAAAAAAGATAACTTCTGGAACACAGAATTATCATCATATGTTTGAAGTTTGCATTGAATATCATAATATTAAGGACTCATATGTGATCAGATGTAACGACAGACATTTATTTATTGGCATTGCGATAGGGTAAAAGGAAGGGTTCTCTCAACGCCATGTTCACAAAACAACAGCATCTAAATGGCAGCTTTCTAAGGAAGCTCAACATACACTAAAAGTGTAAATAGGTGCTGTAGTTTATTTCCATTGGCACCGTGATTCACCCGCTCACACGTGGACAGACGTTATGTGAAAATCATTCACTTTTTCTCAAACCATTTACCAGCAATATTATAAAGGAGGGTCAAAAAATGTTACCTGTCAAACACACATGATATTAATCAAGAAAAAATGTAATAATCAGAGTTGTCTTTCATGTAAGTTTGCTGTGAAAGTGTTTACACAACATGAATAGAATGTCCATGTGTTGGTTCAATTTTATACTGCTTCTTCACTCATTTGATGGCTGTAGAAATTGTGGAAGAAATACTGAGTGGTAAATTTATCTTTTTTTATCTGTTCAATATCCATGTAAATGAAAAATACACAAGTTATGATTAAATACCACAGGAATTATTTAAGCCAGGCTTTCAAAGCTTGGGTATTACAATAGACCAATAAGTATATATCTCAGCCCATCCATCTTTGTTCTGGTTAGTCATTCTTCACTTTCATTTAGCAGCCTGTCTTTCTGTCTATTTATTAGTCTTCATTTGTCCATTTAACCATCATAAAGTATAAATAATTTATATTGCATGCCACTTTGGGAAAACCCCTCACAGCCCGAGCACAGATGAGGATTATGATCGCAGGCTGCTTTTTTATTACATAACATTACGGTTCTTTATTGAAGATTGAGAATTCAGAACAGGTTTCACTTCAGGGCTCAGACTATATCAGGGTCACAGACAGACTTGTTTTACTAATGGTCAAATGCAAAGTGCATTGTCATAAATAAAGGGAAACCAGCAGAGGTAGGAGGCGTATCCAACGTGCCTATGATCTGAAATGATAAGCCGAATCAATCAGCAATGGATTTAAGTGTGAACAGGAGGGAAGTGAGAAGCTGTTGAGAATCAGTGAGCTGTCAGGGGCGGAACCGAAAGCAGTGCAATGCACAAAACCACCTTATATGGCGAAAGAGCTGCTTGTAGTCTGATCGGTGGAGTCACTATAAACAGTAAATAAGGAACACCAGTGAAAAATGTAACATAACAGCAAAAGAGATCAATTTGTCATGGGAAACAAAGTTAAATGCAAACAAAAACTCGTTACGTACTCATTACATCTGGGTGGAAGCTTCCTAAAACACTACTGGAGAGATGTATCATTTTAAACTACATGTACTTCTACTACTACTACAACAGCAGCTACTACCTCCACTACTAATAAGTTATAGACTTCACATGTCATTACAACATCCTACGTGGCATTTTAAACTGTTTTGCTATAAAGCACGCTTATATTTACACTGGTGTCTATATCAAGGCGTGTCATTTTCAAAAGCATCAAAGGTGCTAGCTAGTTAGCATTAGCTCCGTGTACACTTACCCGTTGGCCGCGCTGTCGAATTTAAGCGTAAGCGTCTCCTCTATGATCCGGTTGTTTATTTCCAAAAGAATCATGATGACTAGTAATCAGTATTAAAGTGCTGGTGAAATTAAAAAGATATAGATATAGTAAAAAAAAATACTATAACAAGCCTCCTTAAGATGCTACAAGATCTGTGCTGCGCTTCCTGTCTCTACTTCCGCATTGAAGTACAGGCCCCACGGCTGTGGGTGTCCATAATTGTGCCTGCATCAAATAAAGATTACACTCTGTTTTGAGAACTTACGTTTGAAGATATAAACTGTTAGACGAAATATTTTGTCAATTTAGTAAGCACAATTGATTGTGAATTAGTTTCACCTGGATTTGTGCTAATAAAATTGTCAACAGGTGCAACGAAGAGTCAAAAGCAAGATATCACCCATAAAAGGTAATAGTTGTGCAAGTCATGACCTCATACAAAAGCTCTCTTCTCTTTTTCATTCTTCTGGTGTCCTTGTCACTACTGGTAGCATGCGGCGGTACCAGTCAGATTGTGCAGGTAGTCCAGCTCATAGACATAGACACAAGTCTGGACAAGACAGGGCAGTGGTGGCTTAGTGTTTAAGATGATGGGTTGCTGATAGGAAGGTCAGGGGTTCAATCCCTCTTATCACCACCGTTGGGCCCTTGGGCAAGGTCCTTAACCCTCAATTGCTCAGTTGTTTAAAAATGATAATTGTAAGTCGCTCTGAATAAGAGCGTCTGCCAGATGCTATAAATGTAAGACCCTTGCATGACGTACATTTGGTGCCCGCCATATTACCAAGGACTAAAATCTGCCATTTAAATGAGATGAATACTGAATGTTGAGTCTCAACTTGCTCCAACAAGCACAATAGTATCTCTAAAGCACAAGGAATAACACTTCACTTGTAAGTACTGTCTCTACAGAATAATATTATTTATTCTCTTTTCCAGAAAAAAAATATTTGTTTAATTTTACTTGTATCATGGTATTTTATCAGCACATATAACTATGGCACAAAATAAACAAAGAAAATTTTCTTAATCCTGCAGCTTGTTTACATGTATAAAGCCTTGTTGTCAAGTGTAACCAGTCTCTGGTAAGATGGTGGCAACTTCGGCACATTCCGAATACACACGATATACAGAGTAGCGCCGGTCTTGTGTTAATGTCTATTGTCTATAGTCCAGCTCTTCCGAGATAGCACATCCATGGTCTCATTTGCCAGAGAATAACAGAATTGACAGGTCTGCCATTGGCGCCCCATTCTCTTCACAGGTGAAAGCAGGTTCACATTGATCACAGTCAGAGTCACAGGTGGGAAAGAGTCAGGAGATGCTACGGTGAATGTTATGCTGCCTATAACATCACTCAGCATGACGGATTTGCCGGTGGGTAAGTGATGGTTTTTGGGAGGGTCAGCCAAATCTCCATATCATGACCAACGATACTATGACTGTTGTTTGCTACCGAAATGCAATTCTTATAGTGATTGTCAGACCTTATGAGGGTAGTCAGTCCTAAATTCCTTGTGGTACAGGCCAAAGCCTGGTCTCATGTGGCCAGAGTGTGTATGGAGTTCCTAGATAAAGAAGGCATTGATGCAATTGACTGACCCTATTGGTTATTGCCCCTGTGCACAAAGCACATTTCTGGCCAAAAGCCCTGACTTCAAGCCTTGACTTGAACATGTCTGGAATGAAGTAGATCACCAACAGAACAGCAGGCCTCCTTGCCCAACTCAGTGCCTGAACTCATAATTCACTTGTAGATAAACAAGCAAACCACACCCTGTGAAAAAATCCAGCAGTTTGACCAACTAGTGACTGTTGAAAAGCTAAAAGCTCATATGAAAATTTTATGAATTATTGCTCCCAATGTAACACTTTAAAGTTAAGGAAACATCCACAACAGTAAGGCAATAACAAGAGAAAAAAAATAAGCATTTGTTGGTTACCCACCTGAAAAATTCAGCTCACCAGCTCCCAGGTTCCAAGACCCATCCTGAACCACATTATTTTTCAGCTTCCCGATTACTTGGAAGCTGGTCAACAAATGCTTGTCTGCAACATTACAGTAATTTAGATATTATTTAAAAATAACAGCTTTTAGCTAAGCATTGGGCAGCTAGTAGCTGGTCAGACCAAGCTGGATTTTTCAGCAGGGCAGTCTTGCTCCAAAACCTAATAGCTTTCCCAGAAGAATGGAGATTATTTTAACACACGAAGGGGAGCCAACTTGTTAATGTTCATGGTTTGCACATTAGGCTTAGTGACTGTTCCAAATTGGCCCACGTTTGAGTGTAAATGGTTGTGTGTGTGTGTGTGTGTGTGTGTGTGTGTGTGTGTGTGTGTGTGTGTGTGTGTGTGTGTGTGT
>JBCNYG010000012.1:19602878-19616575 GCA_039654305.1 Porochilus rendahli | reverse complement strand
CAGGTGGGTGAGTGAGTGAGTAAGTGAGTGAGTGGGCAGGCTGGTGGGTGGGTGAGTGTGTGAGTAAGTGAGTGAGTATGCTCATTTTTCTCACTTTTTCCTGCTAGTTTGGGAAATAAACCAGAAATCTTTCCATCCCAAACATGCTTTTCAATCTATTAAGCCACGGCTGCACAGATGATGATGATGATTATTATGATGATATAATATTATTAATTATGAAAATGACTACACAATGTCAGTTTTGTGGGTCATTTTTTATAGTACATCACCTTATATGTAGGTCCTGTAGAGTGTGAAATATTTGCTTATTCAAACAATAACAACAACCAATAAAAAAATGAACAAATCTCATGGGACTGACTTATTTTTTCCACATGATTCTATATCCAAATATATATGATTTTATTTCTCTAAATGGTGAGACACAAAGGTGCTTCTATAGCCTTAGGTTTGCCAACGGACTACGCTCTGTTTCTACACTATGACATGTTGTATATATTTAATGGCTTTTAAGTGTGAATTATTTTTTTAGGGGAGTCCGGGGGTTTTGCGGTTTGTCAAGGCTAAAATTTTGGTGCTTTCTTGAACAGCAACTCAGTAGTTCTCTCTCTTGCTCTTTCTCTCTGCATGTCTGTAGATGCTGAATGGCATGATAAGTGTGGGATCTGTGGACTGTCAGAAATATCACTCATTCTGCCAAAGTGAAAGCGTGAGCGCCTACCCTGAGATTCGTCTCTACCCACAAAACAGCAACCGCAGACAACAATACAAGTATGAGCATTCATCGATATAAAACAGTCTGGCATGAATTCACAAGTATTCCTAAATGTTATTTCTTACTGGCAGTACAGTGAAATCTAACTGGTTAATTAATATGCTTCTGGGTGATTTAAAACCCCCACACTGTGTATCAGAGTCCAGGTCAGGATGAACTCTCTGTGTATTGTTCCGTAATTATTAGTGTCTCTTTCGTGTAGCACCGAACACCTGAGACAAGTACACACATTAAAATTATTTATTTATTTTATGGAGCAGTGAACCTCAGTGTGGGGCTGATGGTGAAGTGGTTAGTTCTGTGTTATACTCCATGGCTGTGCCTCTGTCCACTAAGCAGTACTAATGGGTACCACTGGGAACGTTACCTGCAATGGATCAGTGTCTCCTACTATCTTCACGCTACAGAAATCGGGATAAGCTCCAGATGGAATGAAACTTTAGGCTCAGGGGTAAAAAGCCCAACCGACTTTACTGAACCTCAGAGATTAATATGCACCTCCATGAATGCGTTATGTTATCTTTATACACATCACCCAAACTCCAAAGTTAATCTGAGATTAAAAATTGTGTTGTAATACTACTGTCATCATGCTGATTCACTTAAAAGCTCTCTAAGCATCTGCCTTATCCCCCGAGATCTGTGTTTTTGTGCTTATAGTTTTACTCTGACCAAAAAACGTCCCCACAACCACATTTCTCTTTGATTCTCATCTGCTGCATTCTTAGCACTCGAGGCATTTTGGACTTCTTGCACAATAAAACTTGCAACTTATAATGCTTAATTTTTTTTTACCTAATTCTCATGTGTTTTTAAAGCTCTCAGAATGAGTTGATTGTTTGAAGGGTGGTTCAGTATTGCAGCTAAAAGCAGACTGTTATGATAGTCAATTAGGAGATGTGGTACGCTTGCTAAAACATGTGTTCCTTTTCCTTTCGTGGTCCCACAGTAGCTATAATGGCTGGCACAGAGATGCTCACGCCCTCAAGACCTGGGCCCTCAGGTAATTAAAACTTGAGTTTCTCAGAATCTGCATGACCCGATTCAAGTCCAAGGCTGTTGTTGTTGCACAAAATTGTTTTATAAAAGTGACAAAGAATCTATTAGCGGAAATTGACTGTCATCAGTAAACATGTTTTCATTAATCTATAATCATTTGAAAAAAAAATTATAATTTCTGTTCGTATCTCCATGGGGAGAAGGTCCCCGCTCATGGAGGCTTCCATCTTACACCACCATGTTTCTACAGTAGCCCAGGTTCAGAATGAAATTTCAGTTAATTGGAATATTGAAACTCACTACTCATAACACTTAATTCTACACACTACCTTTTAAAAAAAGTATTTCAGCAAGATGGCAAATTTTGCCGTTTTAATCCTGAAGAGGATTCATATTTCCGTTGTAGCCAAGCATGATGAGCTTGCTTTGAACGTGGTTTGGTTAAGTTTATGTTCAAAAGAATGTATGATATTAATATTTTCTGATGTTATGCTCAGTTTCATATTAACAGATGTTCAACCCACATATAAGTATCGCTCTGTTTTTCTGTAGCTCTCTGCCTCGTGCCTCAGTAGACTTATCACCTGAGGATTTTAAAAGTAAGGTAATGGAAGGGAAGGAACACTGGGTACTGGATTTTTATGCCCCGTGGTGTGGCCCATGCCAGCATTTTGCCCCGGAGTTTGAAGTCCTTGCTCGGGTAAGCTCGCATCATTAAGTTCAGCTACAAGATCTTGTTTTAACCTTTTGCTCATCTTTAGGTTATAATTTATTTACGTCTTGGAATCCCCAGAATTTAGGAGATTATTTAGTAGGTGGCATTTTGGACTAGATCAGATAAGTGTAGGATTACCGTAAGCAAGATCAGCTAAAAGGTCAGTACTTGATTCCTTACACTGATCTGTTTCTCTGAATTGAGCAATAATTGGTGAACTTCCTTATTAAGCCCACCAATATGTGTAACAGAAAGTCCTGATGATCAAGAAGTTCCCCATGCACTGTGCAGCATCACATTCTTCTTCCCATTACCACCAGATCTTTATCAAGCTGAATGTTAGCACATAACACATGAGCGGTTAGATTGTGACATTACTTGACACAAGAGGCAGTGAACCTAAAATCACCCCTGACAATTGTGAAAAAAACGACCGTCAATATTCTCTGCTTGCCGGGTGCAGCAGTATATACCTGTTCAATTCCCCCTTCTGACTGGTCGCAAGATGTCGCTTAACGATCAGCAGCTTAGACGGTAGCGTCAGCAGCAACACTAGTTTCATTCTGTAGCTTTATTAAAAGTCAGGAATCAGCACTGGTCAAACAACATATGGGTCATGTCACCACAAAATGGGTCACAAATAACAAATAAGCCTCCTATGGTTTTTATGGCCCATATAAGCCCTTTATGGGGAACTGGTGGGTCAGTGTGTAAGGCACTGGATTGCTGATTGGAAGCTTTGGGGTTCAAGGCCCAGTTCCACCAATATACCAATTAACTTTCCCTTAACTCTCATCTGCTCAGTTGTATAAATGTATAAAAAAGTATGTTGCTCTGGGTAAGAGTGTTTGCCAAATGCCATAAATGTTTTTCTAATTTTGCTTTATAACATTTCTTAATCTGGGTGGCATTGGTGGCGTAGTGATTAGCACAATTGCCTTACTGGAAGGTCTTTGGTTTGGGGTTTGGGATGAATGGTTTTGAGTTCAGCACTTGGTGAGGGCGTTTCTCTGTGGAGTTTGCATGTTCTCCCTGTGATGTCCCTGTGTGTCTCACACGTCGAGCCCAGGACTTGAACCCCCAGAAGCTTCTTGCTGTGCGGCAGATGGGCTAATCGCTTCAAACGTGTGCTGCACCTTAAAAAATTTATAAATTAACTAAGACAAACAAAAAATGAACAGTAATTTTTGGTGCTTTCTGTAAGAAGATATTATAATTTATACATGTATATTAATACTGTGTGTGTTTGTGTGTGTGTGTGTGCAAGGATTCTCCAGCATCAGTGCTTTTAATAGTCAGTAGGTAATGTGAAGGAAATGTGAATGTTAACAGGACTTACACACAATACAATGGTTTTTTTTATGCACAATAATTTTTTTGTATGTTTTTTAGAGGAAAAATAATCAGCTCAACTTTGTGTGTTATTCTTAATGTGTGATATGTCATGTGATCATTAGATGCTGAAAGGCACAGTGAGGGCAGGAAAGGTAGACTGCCAGGCGCACTATGACACATGTCAGCGGGCGGGTGTCAGGTCTTACCCCACTGTCCGATTTTACCCCTATCAGGGCACTATGTGGGTGAGTGTCAGCTTTGTGTGCTTGTGTCTCATTCTTTTTCAAACTTGCCTGCATTCTTATGTTATACATGTGTGGTTTATCACACACACACACACACACACACAAAAAATCCACACTGCCTCACCTTTTCCTCAAACACACCACTCCTTCACAGCGAGAACAGGGCGGAGAGTACATCAATAGCCAGAACTCCAACGTAATCGCTGACATCATCCAGCAGAGACTCCAGCAGCTCAGTAAACAGAAGAAATCCAAATTCAAGGTACAAAACTGTTGACTTTCATCAGTAGCTGTGTTTACATGTACCTCAACAGTTCCAAAATCAGAATACAGATCAGTCTGATCAGAAGTTCCAATGAAAAACCTTGATAATGTATTCGAGTGGTACTATTTCTGTATAAATGTGACCTAAACATCGTCAGATTTTCATACAAGTGCTAAAGGGGCAGTTGTGGTCTAATGGTTAGAGAAATGGGTCTGGGGCTGAAATGTGTGGTAGCCCGATGAGTGAACAGTACTTCCCCTTTCTCCACATTCATAGCTGAAGTGCCCTTGAGTAAGGCACCTAACCCCAAACTGCTCTCTGGGTGCCATAGTGTGGCTGGCCACTGCTCTGAATGTGTGTACTAACTTGGAATGGGTTAATTGCAGAGCCAGATTTCCCTTTTTGGATTAATACAGTATTTCAAGAAATAAACAAATAACAGTAGATAAACAGAACGTGCTTAAACAAATTAGACAAAGAAATATATTTAGTCATTTGTTTGTGAAGGAAAAATTATTCAGTATTACATATCTGTGTAAAGTATGGAAACACTTGCTTTCAAAGCCCAGCAATAACTGCAACTAGACTTCTCTTTTAACTCTTGATTAGTCCTAACTATAATCTATGAGGGATTTTAGTCAATTCCTCTGCAGAAAACAGCTTCAACTTTGAGATTCTGGTGGGTTTCCTCTCACAAGATTTGGAGGAAAGTTAGAATTTTAACTTGGTTATGGCAGAATATTAAAGTTTATATATTCATCTTTAAGGATTCTTTGGTATAACTCATGTTTGGGTTTTTTTGGCTTGCTGTATGACCCACTGTGTCTTGAGGTTCAGTTCACAAACAGATGTCCTGAAATCCTCCTTTAGAATTCACTATTATAAATCAGAATTCATTGTTTCATCAGTGAAGACAATTTTTCCTGGTCGAGATGCAGCAAAACGGGCTCAGCACATGATACTACTACCGCCACCATGTTTCACGGATGGAATAAGGTTCTTATGGTCTTAATTCTCCAAACATCGAACCTTTTGGTGTAAATGTTATTTTGGTCTCATCCATCCACAAATTATTTTTGTAGTAGCATTCCTGTTTGTTCTTGTGATCTTAAGCAAACTGTACTCAAGTGGGGAGCAGTGAAAAACTGCCATGCATACCATTATTTTTCAGCATTCTCCTGATGCTGGAGTCATGAACACTAACAAAAGCCAATTTAAGAGAGGCCTTTAGTTGTTTTGAAGATACTCTCGCTTCCATTGAGACCTTGTAGACTTGTGCACATGTGGCTCATGGAGTGACCTCTGTTGATCGTCTCCTCCTATAGAGGGTAATAATAACTTTAATTGTCCTTCATCTATCCAAATAGAAACTTTTTAGAGATTGCTTTTTGAAACCTCTTCCAGTGTGATAAGCATCAAATCTTTCTTAGGTCCTCAGAAATTTTTCCTGTTCATGCCATGGTGTACTTCCTCAGATGGGTTGTGCAGGCCATGTTTTTGATAGATAAATAAAACCAATCGCCCTGAGATCTGATGGTCATCCTTTATATTTACTGCTAATCCTTGGGCTTCCCATACCTTTGCAACTTGCAGAAATGTAATATTACATCATTTTATCAATAAATAAAGTAATAGGTATATTAGTTTTATTTGATAACTTTAGGTCTCTTTTTCAAAATTCAGTTTTGAAGGCATTACATTTCATCTGCTCTTGTTTTTCTTTAATGATTATCAAATGCTTTGCATTACGTGTCATACACTCTATGGAGCAGAGCTTTGTTTTTAGTTTAAACATAATTTTCTGTGGCAGTAAGCATATCTAGTCTCCCTGATTGTGACATATTTAATGTTATTGATACTTTAAAACATTAAACATTGTCACTTCTTTAACTGGAATGATTAATTTATTCTTGTTTGGGTTTTTTTCTTTCTTTTCTTCTTTTGTTCAGGATGAGCTATAAAACTCCTTCAGAAATATCTACTGTGGCAGAATGGACTAAACTTTACACACTCCTGGATGCTAACAGACTTTTATTGAGCTTCACAGCACCAAAGAAAGTGTGTGAAAATACTTTATTTTACCTCCGAGGGTATGACAAAGCATTATACCAAGACTCTGCAATACTTCTAAACACCACCAGTATAATGGTTACTGACATTTATATTGACTGTATTGAGGAAAAGTGTATGCTGTGTCTCACATGACGCTGTGTCTAATGATGAATCCACTGTTTTTCCTTGGGTTAGTGTGTATTTTATCTCAGTGTTGTGTTGCAGAGTGTGAGTACATTGATCATATGAAATGTTTTATTTAATGCTGCTTTCAGGGACGATGTGTGTATAATGAAAGGGTTTTTTTCCCCACCCATGTTTCTACTAGAGCATGTACATATTCAGACGGTGGGGTTTTTGATGGTTATTATTACCTGATGTAATATTGCCTTACTCTGAACACTCTCGTCGACTATTCTCACCTTCATCAAAGAACTACTGGAGGGTAAAACAATTACTGTGTCCTGTAGTATTGGGATTGGTCATTCTATAGTCAGGAAAATCATTAATGTATTGATGTTTATTTTTTTCCCTTTCTATGGTCATGTACTGCTGTTTTGTACAGATACATGATGTAGAATAAAGCTGTTGTTGTTTTTTATCCCTACAAATGCGATGTATTTATAAGAAATACATTTATTTGGCAATTTTTGTAAGAAACACCCAGGGTGTAATATATCACCTCCTCGGATTCCTATGAATTTTTGGTGGTAGTAGATATAATGACGTGGGGTTTTTTTTGTTGTTTGTCTGTTTTTTTTTTTGTTTTGTTTTTTTTTTAATTTCTGAAACCCTTCATAATCTTCTTTTTAATTTCTGAAAAACCTTCATAAAGAGAAAAATGTATATATAGATAAATCCCCTGATGAGTGAGCAAACACGAAACAGGTCTGTAGGGATCAAATGGTAGCCATTTTTCCCCATATACCACCTTTTTAGCTCTACTTCACTGTATTGAGCACTGTCTTGCAGAAAATCGACTAAGGATTTAATATAATATATATATATATATATATATATATACACACACACTTATACATACAAAAAAAAGACAACCCAGTGACCATGCCAGAATGCAAAACATGTGGAGCAAGTGGGTGATCGGCGACAAGTGGCCAGAGGCAGAGGCCAGAGGCAGACCGGGGCAGCCCATAGACCCGGGCCATCAACAGCAACCTCGGAGCGCAAACCCAAGCCGCCCCACACCGAAGACGACCCCGGACCCAACCAGAGCCCCCGCAGCCGCGGGGCACAGGCCCCGATGAGCTAAGACCTGCAGCCAACAACCATGCCCGCCACCCAGGATGGCTAAAGTGCAGGGCCAAGGCCCCAAGGGCAATCCCCCTCCCCAAGGCAGAGGGCCAATACCACGCCCAGGAGAATCAGACCCCCAGACAACCACCAGGTTGGTGGTTTCCCTTCTAAAAATGCATGAATTGTGGTGGCGTAGTTTGGGCTCTTTTGTATAGGGGGCACTTTTTGTGGCGAAAATGCAGTTTCGGTCAATTTTCATCAGGCCATAACGTTGTGTGCCCTCTATGGAATTAAATAAAACTAATTATATAATGTCCTCTATAACTTTACTTATATATAATAATATTAAGAAGGCCTTCACTTGGAAAGGGTTAATGATGCAAAAGCCTTTCTGATATTAAGAGCTTCTTGAAGAACCTGAGAGTGGCCATGAGCCCCATCTCTGGCTATAACCCTGAGCTCAAACAAAGAACTAAGCAGCTTCCTACCATCCTTTTTTGCCAATAACCAGAAAAATTTAGCTTGCTTCCATATCGTCTTGAGAGTGTACAACAGATTCACTGTGGTAATTCAGTGTCGGCTGAGATGGTCGCCAGCATCCCCGGGACCCTAATTAGGATTAAACGTCTTGGACAATAAATGAATGAAAGAATGATGACTAACAAATTTGAACTTTTGCAGCATCTTATTTTTAAAAACAGTCATGCACATCACACAATGTAAATTATAGATTTTTTTTCATGGTTTTAAGACTTTATCTACCTCTGCCGGTGGTGTTTTTTTAATTCTTTTTTTTTTTCTACCATCTTTCTTTACTCTTGCTCTGTTAACCACTTCACCTGTGCCATGTGTCTAGATTATATCAGTGTCTGAATGAATTGTTTGTCTGTATTGTACATATATATAGAAGACGGTCTTTCTTGGTTCTAAGTGCATACTCTTTCCTGAAACACTTTTTTCCCTCAGCAGTCTGCTTCCATTCTGGAGGCTTCAGCAGAACAACTAAAAAAAAAAAAAGCAAGTCACTGTTAGGTAAAATTGGATACACATTCTTTATTTTCTTTTATTTCTGTAGTCCAAGGCACACATCGAAATCAGAGACCCTGCACAGAGTGAATGTTTTGTGACTATAGACCAGGAGCCCCGGGAGTTGTGCCTATCTGGGAAGGTTACCAATTTCTAATGGTATGATAGGCCTTGGTATGGTTTCCATTACAAGGAACTGGACATCTGCCAAGCTCCCTGTGGTTAGTATGGCTGTGGGGCATCATCAAATGACAGCACCAAAAATCAGCTTGGTCATTCAAGAATTAACCACCAGGGATCAACATGTACTCACTACAGGTAAGGGTCCCTCAAACGTAAAATATGGGGGGTTTGAAAATTGAGATCGATCAGCTCATTGAGTAACCTCTTGATACTTGGTTCAAAGATTTTCAGCATAAATCCCCTTAACATAAATGACAAGTGGCATACATTTTCTCTGGTGGGGTATCTCTGCCACATACCCAAAATGGCCAGACCCCAAAATGAGCTAAACATTTTGAGTAACCACATGCAGCTATCAACTCCAAGTGTAAGCACTCACTAATTAACAGAAGACTAAAACAGACCAAATTAGCCTCTTAGGGCTGTCCACTCTGAGAAAATTATCCATCCCACAAAATTTTTTGTAAACTTTTGTAAACTGTACTGTAGATTATGTTTCCAGAAGGGTTATCTTTTCTGACACCCTTATTAATGAAGATGAAATGGGTTTTATGTTAAAAGGTAATTGTTTGCCCATCCTGTATCCTGTATTTTGTAATCCCCGTGGGGGGATTAGGGCCAGGGAGGATTAGGTCCATGTTCTCAAAGTAGGTAGTTGTTGTTTATGATCAGTTAGATGCAGTTTTACCCTTGAATTTTTCGTGGTCACATGCAGTGTTTCCATGGTGTCCGAGATCTGGCAGCCTCTGGCTGGCATGGAGTTAAAGCAAAGCAAAGACAAGACTAAAGGGTAAATCATAATCCACATTTTTAATATATATGTCATTGTAACATAAGGTTTACTGTAGTTTCTGCGTGTATAGTGCATTTTGTGATTCCTCTGTTGAAGTTATTTTATAAGCATGTACCTCCATGATTCTACTTAGACAAATTTGGCAGTATGTAAGATATATTTCTCAAAATGTTTGAACCCATGATAGCAGAAAGTTTAATAACTCTTGTATTATTTCAGTTATTGAATAGATACACCATTTATTATGGATGAAGAAGTTGTGATTTTTTGAGGAGGACAGACACACTCGCCACATCCAGTTCCTTGTAGTGGGACCCATATCATACCCTTAGAAATTGTTAACATCAACAACATTGGTTTTCAAGACCAATCGGAATGTGCTATTACCATGAAGTATATACTAATCTGTTCATAATTTTTATGGATAGAATTTCTAGGCACAGTCAAGGTGTTGAGGGGTTCTGGTTTGGTGGGCACAGATGACGTTGTCCTGTTGTCTTCATCGAGCTAGGACCTTCAGCTCTCTCTGGAGCGATTTGCAGCTGAGTGTGAAGAGACTGGGGTGAGAATCAGTAGAACCGCTGCTCTTTTGCATTGAGAGGAGTCAGTTGAGGTGGCTCGGGCATCTGATCAGAATGCCTTCCGAATGCCTCTCTGGTGTGGTGTTCCAAGCATGTCCAACCGGGAAGAGACCCCGGGGCTGACCTAGAACACGCTGAAGGGGCCACATCTCTTGGCTGGTGTGGGAACGCTTTGCCATCTTCCTGGAAGAGCTGGAGGAAGTGGTTGGGGAAAGGGCCTGCTGCCCCCGCGACCCGACCCCGGAAGAAGCGGAAGAAGTTGAATGGTATTCAAATCTAGAAGAATAAATTTCTCACCTTTTTTGTCCTTTGTGCTGAAACCGAGGTGGAATCATGACTTTTGTTTTCATCTACCATACACAAATAACATATGCAGCTCTGGGCAGTTTGACAATAGATATCTAGCAGTTTCTTATGGTGACTGCAGATCCTTTCTTGTAATTCTCTGAATGCTGTGACCAGATTCTGGTTTCTTAAAGCTGGAAGCTTCTGATGATGTTTAAGATGAGACATGCAAATCAAACTTGACGACTTGATGGCTTTTTGTTTTCTGCCAGTGCAATAATCTCACTCCATATTTCCAGATTCAGCATACTTGGAACATGTGTTTTCTTGAGTTTTTCCACTTAGAGAGTAATTTTCTCTGCACTGAAGGCAACAGTAGATCCCCCTGTGATCACTGTTATTCCAGTATCTGGTAATACACACCATTCAGAAACTGTGTCTGCAATTGATAGTTACTAGATCCTTCAAAATATCCAAACAGACTGAACATTTAAATTCATCCTGATCTACAAAAGTACTGGCCTCCGCCATTTGGAAGAACTTTTTAGCTGAGACCGTTGAATTTAAAATTTTACTTTCTCTGAAATGAACTGCTGTGATATTCTGAATGTGTTGCAAAAGGATCATTTACTAAAGAACACTGTGAAACCATACCATACCAACTTTATTTATATAGCACTTTCACACAACTGTGGCTGAAACAATGTTCTTTACATCACAAGTAAAATTAAGGCAAAGCCTTAACAACATAAAAATAATTAATAGGTAAAAACACGTAATAACAAATCTCATACTGGGTCAAAAACCAATGAGTAAAACTTTTAGCATTTTAAGATGGGTTTTAGTGGACAATGAAGGGGCCTGTATAAAATGAATGCGGGCTGTTCCACAATTTAGGACCGGTGATGAAAAACGCTCTGTACCCTCTGAGCTTCCACTTATAGAGCTAGGAGCAGCTGGTCAGCTGACCTAGAGACCAGGTAGGAGCATATGGATGAAGCAGTGTGAAGCGAAGCCAGAATGGGTGTAATTTGGTCTTTATTGCATGCTCCTGTTAAAAGACGTGCAGCTGCATTTTGAACCAACTGGAGATGTGAGAGTGAAGACTGGCTGACCACAAAATACTGCCTTAAAAGAAAAACGAAACTGTCTTCAATACTGTGGAAATTTGACGGCCCATCTTAAAATCATTGTCCATCTTAAAACCCAGATTTCGAACCACAGTTCTTATATATAGTGCCAAGGGACAGCAGGAGGAGTCTCACATGAACCATTGGGACCAAACACCATCACTTCAGTTTTTTTGTCATTAAAATTTAAAAAGTTAAGGGTCATCCAAGCTTTTACTTCATTTAGGCAAACATGAAAAGGTGCAACTGAAAAGGCAGCCTTCTGCTTTACTACATAAATTGTGAACAGCAGTGGCCCTAAGATTGAGCCCTGTGGAACCCCACATAAGAGGAGAGCAGAGAAGGATTCAGAACCAACAATGTTTACACTAATGGTTCTATTTGCCAGATAGGAGTTCAACCATTTCGGGGCAGTACCACAAATGCCCACTAGGTGTTGTAAAAGAGATAATGAAATGTTGTGGTCCACTGTATCAAGGGCTGCGTTTGGTCAGACAGGTCACATGGTCACCAGAGTCCAAAGCTAGGAGAATGTCATTAAATACTCTTGACAAAGCTGACTCTGTGCTATGAAAAGTTTTAAAACCTGACTGAAAAATTATATGTTCATTTAGAAAAGCTCTTAACTGAGCAAAGATTATTTTCTCCAAGATTTTTTTTATGTAATATTCTGTATGTAAAGTCATGTGAGAGTGTATAATGTTCAGATGACCATCGGGGCACCACAGATAATCCAGTCATCAGCCCCTTCCATCCCTCTGTGCTCTGCTTCTGTAAGAACATTGCTCAGCTTTAGGCCTGTCCTGGTGTGTGATGCTGTCTTCCCATCTTTTTTCTGCCTGCCCCTCCTTTTCTCTCTTTGTACAGTGTCTATTAGAAATTTATAAGACCTGCACTTCCTAATTAGTAATATGATCTTTGTAAAAGATGACCAGGAGTTTTCGAAAAGCATTTTATTTCTCTGGCCTGAATCCTCCTCTCTTTGTCTGCTGTGAGTGTTCACATATTAATGTACAATGTAATAAGTTCAAATCCCAAAAATTTTATAGCCAATTGTTGCCATTTGATAATAACCGGCCAAGTTCACTATGAATAGCTTGTTCTTTTTACATTCTATTATTAATGACCACAAGAGGGCAAGGTAGCACAGTCCAACTGGAATTTCCTCATGAATAAATTGTATACAGCTTGACCTAATTTTTTTTCAATTTTCTCATAGATATTGCTTTAACACTGTGCTACAATTCTTTATTTGCCAACTAAATGTAAATGCATTTAAAGCTGGAAATATTTCTTACAATTACTAGCATATTATGAGCTTTTTTAAAATCTGAATGTCCTTTTCAAGGTTTCTATGATTATTATTATTATTATTAAATATTTAATAAATTTCTGTTTATCTATTTTGTTTATTTGTTTGTTTATTTTGTAAGGCTCTTTTAGTAAGACGGAAGCATTTGACTGCTTCCTATAGTCATCGTCAGAAGTATCGCGTGATGTTCTTGTGACGTGTCTTATAGGCTGCTTAAGTTGTTGTTTTTTTTCCTTTATACGCTTATGCCCCCCTACTGCCTGGTGCCTTATCCAGAGCTAAGAAGACAGTATGAACTTCTACTAGATATTATTATTATTATTATTATTATTATTATTATTAAAAACCCACTGTGTTCATTTGTCACAAATATATTAGTAGTTGACAGTGTAAGTAAATCTAAAACTATACATAGAAAATAACAGTAATAATAAAATTGCATAATTTGAAGAATACATTTCAAATGCTATATAAAACTCTCACTAATGTGTGTGTGTGTGTGTGTGTGTGTGTGTGTGTGTGTGTGTACATATTATCTGCATATTGTTTTATACGTGTATATATTATGTGTTTTGGCTATTAATATACATTAATATTTTAAAATGTATATCTATCTATATAAGGCGGCACGGTGGTGTAGTGGTTAGCACGTCCGCCTCACAGCAAAAAGGTCCTGGGTTCAATTCCCAGCTCGGGCGTTTCTGTGTGGAGTTTGCATGTTCTCCCCGTGCTTGCGTGGGTTTC
>JBCNYG010000012.1:19563237-19575927 GCA_039654305.1 Porochilus rendahli | reverse complement strand
ATGAAGTCTGCAAATTCACACAGGAATTCGGAGTACGGCCCTGGGGGTCTGTAAATAATAATTAAAGGTATCAGCTGCGTGGGCAAATTTTTTCTGGAAATCAACGTTATGTTAGTTTATAGAATTTTCAATTTAAATTTATGTCTAGATTTTTGTACAAGGCCTAGATTATCAGTAAAAATAACTGCGATGCCTCCTCCTCTGCCAGTTAGACGAGGTTGGTGTATATAACTATATTCGGGAGAACTCGCTTCATTTACATACTCATAAAGTTTTATCCATGTTTCTGTTGAACACATTACACTAAACTCCTGATCAGTAATGATTTCATTAACAATAAGTGCTTTAGATGTAGGAGATCTAACATTTAACAATCCTATCTTTAGATCAAAGGTGCTGGATGTAGGTTCAGTATGATTTAAATTTATGTCAATAAGAATACTAAAGCAAACTCTGATTGTTTTTACATTTTTGTTTAGTTCGGTGAACAGACACCTTGAGTGACTCTGTGCAGCTAGCAGACGCTCGGATTAGCCTGTTTGTCTGCTCTCTGGCCTTATCTCTGGATAGTCACTGACTGAATAGTCTTGTTTTGAGACTATGTGCTGTGCTGCAAGAATTGAGAGCGGCACCTTCCCAAGTGGGATGGATACCCTCCCGCCCTATCAGGCCAGGTTTACCCTCAAAAGTACTCCAAATATTATAAAGCCCACTTAGTTTTTGCAACAGCACTTGGATATCCAGCAGTTCAGTGTGACGATAGCCTGCTGTAAGCTACATCACCACGCCGTATTGGGATGGGGCCAGAGCATATTACAGAATCAGACCTTGCCTTCGCTAATTTCCACGCCTGTATACAGTTACTCTTAGTAATCTCTGATTGACAAAGGCATATCCAGCATGTATAACTATCTTAGAGAACCTGCGCTTACCTAAGAACCTAAGATATCTGGCTGGAGACTTGTGGAAAGTAGGATATTAGCAGGATGCTGTTGGTTCCCTCTGCTTTCTGCTTTAAAGTGGAGAAAAATTGGTGTTCGAAGAAAGTATAAATATAATAGCTAAAGTGTTGTTGAGTACAGAAACAATTCAAAGACTGAAAAGTATCAGTTACTGCAGAAGGAGGACACTCAGAGCCATAAGAGTGTAAAGAAAACAATTCATGGAGAATAATAACCCAAGTCTGTTTTATAAAATGTGTAATATGCACAGGGTGGACTTGGACTGGATTCTGATGTTAGGATCAGGGGTTAAAGGCCCACTACGACTAAGCTGCCGCTTAAGCAAGGCCCCTTGAGCAAGGCCCGCAAACCTCGGTTGTACAAAAATTATAAATGTAAGTCACTCTGGATAAGGGTGTCACTGGTTAAGGCTCTGGACCTGAGGGTTGGGGTTCAAGCCCCAGTCCCACCAATCTGCCACTGTTGGGCCCCTGAGCAAGGCCCTCGGTTGTATAGATGAGATAAAATGTGAGTTGCTCTAGATAAGGATGCCTGCCAAATGCCGTAAATGCAAACACATTGTTTGAATTTAAAAATAATATGGCAATTCGATGGAAGAATGAAATCAACTGTTAGTTGTTTTTAAGTGACTGTTGGCTTTATTTGACTTCCTGCAGGCTTTTGCGTGCAAAGCTTAATTAGTAGTTCTGGGAATATCTGTGAAGAAACAGATTGGTTCACACTGAGAACTGAATCACAACAGGCCAATTCTGAGTGCCAGAGCAGGCTGAAATAACTGCAGAGTAATGATCATGACCTTGGGGTCAGTGAGATGTTTGAAAAAACAACCAATTGTTAAGAATTTTAAGAAAGATTCGTGACTACCCTGGTATACAGCAGGCACAAGTTTTTATACTTGCAGCAAAAGATTGAAATTACCTATAGAGAAATATAACATTACAGCAGGGCTGGTGAAATTTGCTGCATATATGATATTAGATCGAGGTATGCAAGGAATACTATCTTTTTTATGGAAAAAATTTCAGGGAAACTGATTTGAAGCATAAGGCTTGCTCAAAAACAACCTTGATATATGATCGTCATGAAATTACAGGTTTGGGCTTCGGTGCACACCTCAAATTTGAGCTCATGACTCCAGCACACTTCAGCATGTGTTTCTGATTGTGGCTACATGCTCATGAAACCACAGAACACTGACAAGACCCTGACGTGCAGCACTTCTTTAAAGACTAAAGTGATATTTGTGTATGTAGTTACCTATAGAAATGTCAGGTGTGTTATGACTGGGTCCTTAAGCACCAGAACGAAACCATGGAAAAGGCTTGAGGTTTTTGGCAAGTAGCATGCTTAAATACTTGGTGTGTGAATGTTTTTTCATGTGTACTCCATCGTGATTGGAATTGGAGAGATATAGGTAGCTTTTTATGCATTAATAAGAAACATGTACACCAAACAGCGCCATACAAAGTGAGATCCTTTCAGTCATAATAAGCATTATGATAGAAAGGAGCATTTGTGCTACAGAAGCTCTTCTGTGGAATCAGACCACACCTGCTAGCCTTAACTCTCCAGGCATATCAAAAGGGCTCGTGTATCTGTGACCCTCTTGGCAGTTCACTGGTTGTCCTTCCTTGGACTACCTTTGGTAGATACTTACCACAGCATACTAGGAACACTCCACAAGACCTGCCATTTGGAGATGAATAGACTCATTGGCTGGCCATCACAACATGAACTTGTACAAAGTCAATCTGATCTTTACACTTGCTCATTTTTCCTGCTTCCAGCACATCAACTTCAAGAACTGACTTTTCACTTTCTGCCTAATACATCCCTCCCCTTTCCAGGTGACCTTCATTTATTCCTTTTCTATGCTGCTTAATTCAAATTAAACTTCTTAATTAAATAATTCCTGGGTGACATGGTAGCATAGTGGTTAGCATGTCTACCTCACAGCAAGGAGGACCTGAGTTTAAGTCCAGGCTCAGGCTCAGGCTGAGGTGGGTTTCCTCCAGGTACTCCGGTTTCCTTTCGCAGTCCAAAGACATGCACCCTAGGTATGAACGTGAGTGTGAATGGTTGTGTGTGTGTGTTGGGATGTGATGTTCAGGGTGTACCATGCCTTCACCCGGAGTTGGCTGAGAGAGACTTCAGCCTCCCCACTACCCTAATAGGATTAATCAGTTCAGCAAATGCAGTAAACAGTAGTCATGAGATGGAGAGGCCAAGAAGAAGTCGGATGGAAAAGAGGCAGGTCCTTTGGGAAGAAGTCAGGGACACTTCAGGGTACTTCATCAGGGGGTAATTTGGAACAGCCACAGTGCTGCCCAAGACAGGATTGTTTAATGGCAGATATAATGTCTTTGGACTGTGGGAGGAAACCAGAGTTCCCAGAGGAAACGCATGTGGGGAACAAGCAAACTCCATACAGAAATGCCCTCGCCAAGCCCGGAATTGTAACCCAGGACCTTCTTGCTGTGAGGTGGACGTGCTAACCTCTACACCACTGTGCCACCCTAATTCAGCTCTATGAACACACTCATTTCATCTGTCTGTGATTTAAAGAAACTTGACCCAAAATATCAAACCATTGTTTCAGCTTTAGAAGTATTTCTAAATGAGTTATTTCGACACAAATTTGGTATAAATGTCGATGGAGTTGTAACATGTTTCAGGATACTGATGATGAGGAAGAGAGAGCTGAGTCCATCTCCGCCTGAAGACAGGAAGGAAAACTTCCACTGCGGCCTTTTGCTCACTTCCCACATGCTGCGTAATCTCAGTGTGTTAAACAGATTGATGGTGGAGGCTCCTTGCCAGTAAAGCATGGTGGAGAAAAACGGTCTGATTGAGGTGATCACTTACCAGGGGAGCCATGAAACGAGGCAGGACGGCCAGTTAAACGCCGTAAATCCTCCGTTTCGTGTTAATTCTCCCATAAACTCTGCAGTAAATGATTGCACTGGCTGACTCCCTCGTCACATAAATCAGGTGAGGTTTAATTTCTGAGCCATCTCTCTGGACGGATAAATAGAGAGCATAAACCGCAGGTCCATTTCCACAGTCAACACGGGCCGTGGGAAATGTATGTCTTAGGGAAACAAATGAATGCAGGGAAAAAATAATTGAGAGATTGCAGGAGTTGATTCATGGCCAGATTTTTGTTGTTGTTGTTGATGTTTAATCATTTTTATTCATTTTAAAGAGAGCATGTATGTTATTCTGTTTTAAATAAGAAACCAACCGATGCAACCATAAAAGGTTTTCTTTTTCGTGTGACGGGAGCAGGAGGAGGCACTAAGGATGTGTTTATGTAAAACCCCCATGGGAGGATTCGAACAAGAACTACTGTGCTAGACACACACACACACACACACAATTAGCATTCACCATTGACACAGGTCCAGAGAGAAAAATAACATGTACATTTATAAATTAACCTCTTGGTTTAGAAACAATATCATGCCATCATATTTGCCATTAAGCAACCCAATCGTGAGAGGGATGGTAACCTGAATTTGAATCCTTGACTCTCACGGTTGTGTTTGGAGTTCACACATTCTCCCCGTGCTTGCACGAGTTTCCTCTGGGTACTCTGGTTTCTTCCCACAGTCCAAAAACATGCACATTAGGCTAGCTGGCTGTTCCAAATTGCCCCTAGCTGTAAGTGTGAGCAGGAATGGTTGTGTGTGTGATGGCCCTGTGGTGGTCTGGCAGGCTGTTCAGGGGTGCCTCACCTTCACCTAGTGTTGGCTGAGATAGGCTCCAGCCTGCCTGCAACCGTAATACGATTAGGCTGTTTGACAAATGAGTGAGGAAGTGATGAACCCTATCTCTGAAACATTCAAGTACATTTACCTACACCCACACACTTTAGGGGACAGCACATATACTTACATTCATTTCCAAAAGATTCATCCTCACCGTTGCCATAACCAATAGTTGCCTAACCCTTTCCCCTAACCTTAAAACATCACCTTAAAATGTAATGATTAACATAATGGGAATTTGTGATTTGTCCCCATAAGGAGGACAAGTCTCCACAATGAGACTGTGAAAACAGATTTAGATCCCGTAATGAATATTCAGATCACACACACTTGTACTTCGATTTATTTGGGGACATTCACTGACATAATGCACTCTCATAGCCTGTTACCCTAACCGAAACCATCATAACTAAATGTTATCATCAGGTGTCTGCATAATTTCAGCCATAAGCTCACTCTACTCAACCTACTCCTGGTAGGCTTAAACCCATCACCAGATAAACTTTGCTTTCCACTTATCTTGAGTTACATAAGCAATTTAAATCTGGCAGTGGCTTACTGGGCCTATCCTGCCTCCATTGCACAGGATGCATCACGAGGAGGCAGGGTTGGACCTTACATTTTAGCTACAGGGATTACCTTTTTTTTTTTTACTTGACTACATTCAACGCTACATTCTTACAACATTAGGAGCCAGTGGTGTAGTGGTTAGGGTGCCTCATGGTTGAAAGGTCATAGGTTAGAATCCATGTTACACCCCTGGGCAAGATCTTAACTACAAGTGTGCCTCTGTCCACCCAGCAGTATAAATGGGTACCAGTAAAAAATACTGGGTAGGATGAACCAGGGTCCCTTCCAGGACGAATTAATCTCCTGGTTGCTTCACACTAAGGAAGCTAAGGATAAGCTCTGTCCTGATAAGCCAGTAGGCACGGGTGTAAAAAAAAAAAAAAAGAGCCCAACAGGCTTTACCTCACATTCAACACACAATTAACATGTAACTCAGTTCACCAGGCAGATTAGGTTTAATAGTGGATGTGATAAATGTGACAACAGGTAGGACGAATAATGGTTTGCGCAAGGCTGAATGTATCAGTCAGTCAATATGAAAACAGCAGTCTTTAATGAACCACAACATTTATGCTATGTATTATGCATTTGTTCATAAACTGCATCCTAATGATCAAAAGATATCAAACGTGTGCCTAAGAGTTACAAAAACCAGACCTACGGTGATATTATGCAAAAAAAATATATATAATAATAATAATCAAAAATATTGCTTATAAATGAAACTATCTGTATACTTATATCTGTAATGGATATAATTCCTTTCAGGATTTCAGATTTTGTCCTTGTGCCTGTTTCTCGTGCCAGATGGCGCTTCTTCCATCCATTTTATTTGACTCCAAATACAAAGAGACTTCAGCACGACTGCATGAACACATAGAACAGCGCTGATGCGCCGTGTTGTGTCCAAACACTGTTTCTGATTTTACTGCTGCTAAAAGTCATCTGCTCTTGTTGAAGTTCCCTCATACCCCGTTGATTTCCCATCATCCTCCCTTTCAACACAATCATGATTCAAGTACCCTGCCCCCTCCCCAATAAAGTTCACACATACATATACACATATACACACACACGCACACACATATGCAGCAATGTTGAAATGAACATTTTGTTTGTGCAATGCAAATTTTAAAAAGAGAGAGAGAGAGAGAGAGAGAGAGAGAGAATGAAATTGATAAAAAATGTATCTTACAAAGCAACAACTAAAAACATCTCTGCTACAATTCCTTATACATCAACAACATACATTAGTGCAATTTTTTCAGTTTTCTCAGATACTTGTGTGTGTGGTCAGGTTCGGTCCGTGTCAGAATGAGGTCAGGGACGAGCGCGTCTGTCGTTTTCCTGTTTCCTTCCTTTGCTCAGGGCCTGATCCCAGCGCTGGGAGAAAGAATGAAAAAAAGAAAGAACACCAGAAAGTCAAGTCACTCAGACTTGCAGCACACATGCAGAACACACACTGGCCTTCATTCTCCTGCGGTCTTGAATACAGCCGGCTTTTTGTCTTCTCACAGCACCATCGTTTAATACATCATCATAGATCAACAATGTACTCCCCTCCACCACCCCACATCCAATCAGTGCACAATGCACACGTTTTTCTCCGTCTATTCCCACTCGGCTTTCTCAAGCCTGAAATCCTGCAGCGTATGAAGAGAGCAAACTGATTAGGAAGTCCCTGTAAAAAGCTTTCACTGACATCTTTCACTTTTTCATCCATCACCATGTTACCAAAAAGAGAAGACGCCATTGATATCCAACAAGAAAAACATCGGACTAACTGTAGGGGATCAGAGTTCTTTGTAGGCTGTAAAATAAAAAATGGCTGTGACTTCTATGAGAAAAACCGTAAGGAAAACAAATGTCGAATGCAGATGATTATAGTAAAATGCTCTCTCGGGGTACTCTGGTTTCCTCCCACAGTCCACAGTTATGCAGATTAGGTTGACCAGAAATTCTAAATCGCCCATAGGAGCGAATGTAAGAGTGAACGGTTGTTTATCTCAGCTTAGATCGGCTCCAGCTTCTCCTCTTACCCTGATAGATAAGAATTAATGACCTGGGTCAGTAATGATTTAAAACTCTTTAGTTTCTACTTTTATTTATTAATTTTATTTCAGATTAGTTATGGTAATACATATTTTCTATTTTTATATAATTTAACTAGTTTTAATTTAGTTTAGTGTTCCCTTTACTGCTCATTACTGCCACCTTATGGAACTAGTCTATAACTATCTCCTCTTCACAGTGGTATAGCAATCACAGTGCAGACTGAAGAGGAAATAAATGAAAATGAAAAACAAAACTGATTTTACATGCAAATTCTATTTTATTTTCATTGCATTGAAGTTTTGTTGTTTATTTTTTTGTTTGTTTGTTTTGAAAAACTATTTATTGGGCGGCACAGTGGCGTAGTAGTAAGCACATCCACCTTACACCAAGAAGGTCCTGGGTTCGAGTCCCGGGCTTAGGTGTTTCTGCACGGAGTTTGCATGTTTTCCGCCTGCTTGTGTGGGTTTCCTCCGGGTACTCTGGTTTCCGCCCACAGTCCAAAGACATGTACATTCAGCTAATTGTCTGTTACAAAGCACCCCTAGGTGAGAATGTAAACAGTTTTTTTGTGTGTTGGCCCTGCAATGGTCTGGCCTCCAAAACGGCAGGTCTTGTGGGGTGTTCCTGGTTTGCAGTAGTGACTACCTACCAAAGTGGGTACCTTCCCAAGGAACGACAACCAGTGACCTGGCAAGAGGGTCAATGATACAAGTGCAGCATGAATTCGAGTACGACTGGTCTGATCCCACAGAGGAGATGCTGTATCACAAACTACTGAAACTGATAATGCTGCCTATGACTGAAAGGTGTCCGAACACACAGTGCATTACAGCTTAATGTGTATGGGGCTACTTAGGTGCCAGTCAGTCAGGTGGTGTTAATGCTATGGCTGATCATATGTACATTTAACAATTTGGATAGTCATAAAACAGGTGTGAGGGCTCTGTGTCTAGATAGTACATACAATCTATTTCTAATAATATAGTCCCTCAACATTACATCAAATATTCAAAAGGTAGGAAAGAGAACTGTAAATTGCCTTCATTGATGTATGATTATTTCCTCCTACACTAGAGGAAGATTTAGTTGGCCAGAAAAAGCCTAGAAGACAGTATGGCTTTCTTTTAGAGGTCAGTGATGAAGTGACGTGATGCATTTTATTTTCCTCGGACAGCACAACTCCAAGTGATCATCCAGTCAATATGCATCATAACTTTAGAGCTACTGATCTTGTTTAGTCAAGAATGACACTTTTTATAATATATGTACTTTTTATACATTATGTTATTATTTACTAACTCTGCTATAGAAGGTTATGTTTTGCCCACAGTTTGTGTGTTAGCAGGATTACACAAAAAGTTGGGGGTTTTTTTGCCCCTAATTTTACTTTATCCAATACACCCATCACGTGTAGCCTCCTGACCAAATTTAACCACCACCAACCAAGGAGGGGCATGAGCACGTGCCCCCTCTGTGACATGCGATGCTGCCACCCACTTCTTTACGAACTTGGAGGTGCCCTAACACCCTCTGAGGGAAGGCCCTGCTCTGGCTCACACATGCCCATGGGTTGGCTGGTGATCAGTATGAGTGACAGGGGAGTGTATCCATTTACAGCATTTGGCAGACTTACAATCATCTTTTTGTTTTTTATACAACGGAGCAAATGAGGGTTAACGGCTTCAAGGCATAGGGATTTAACCACTGACCTTCAGATCAGTAACCCAAAAGTTGCCTTAATTACTGAGCCAGCACTGCCCGCTACGTATCCCTCCCGTGACAGCCAATTAGGAGCCCAGATATGTGAGAATTTTCTGCAGTAGGCTGCAGTAGATTTTGGAGATGATTCAGTTCAAATTCTGGATCACAGAATTTTTTGAAAGGATTTCTTGATATTGTTAAATGATTTTTGATGTTTTGGTTCATATGGTGCTATTTCAGGGCTTGGCAGAGGTTTGCGATCTGAGTGCTTTTGTTTGTAATAACAAAACAAATACAGCATTTTAAATAAAATATTTTTATTCTAAAAAGAAATACTTGCTCATCTTTCTCATCGATTTTTCCGAACTGCTTAATCCTACTAGGGTTACAGGGAGGCCTATCTCAGCCAACACTGGGCAAAAGGTGGGATACACCCTGAACGGCTCACCAGACTATCGCAGGACAACACGCATGCACACACACAAACAATTACACTCATTCATTCCTACGGGCAATTTGGAACAGCCAATTATGTCATTATGTCAATTCATGTCTTAGAACAGTTGGAGGAAACCAGAGCGCCCGAAGGAAACCCACACAGGCACAGAGAAAACATTCAAAAACTCCAAACAGAAAAACCTGAGACTGAGACTTGAACCCAGGATCTTCTTGCTGTGAGGTGGACGTGCTAATCACTACACTCACCGTGCCGCCCTATAAAAAATTTATTGCACCTTTTTGAAATAGAGTGGACATGATCATCAATACTGCCCTCAAAGTAAACTAATCAATACCTTCTGACCAATCAGATTCAAGGTTTTCGCAGCACTGTGGCATTAAATACATTAAAGTAATTTGCAGTACCTTCACTTTGCGTCCCACGCGGTCTTTCCACTTCTGAGCGATGGACCCATCAATAAGAAGCAATCTGAATATAAAAGGAAAAGAAAAGATAAAAAATTTGTTTAGATATTCATACATCATAAAAATAAGTATAAATTTACAAACTTAAATAAATAAATCATTATGATGCTGGTTGCATGTAGGCATGAAATATGCAAGGTACTCAGCAATAACACTGCCAGGTATTTTGCACAGCATATAAACGTGTGAATGTAAAATGATGATTCTAAATATCTTTATTGATGATTTATTATATATAGTATATGAAATGTATTGATGATCTGTCAGTAGTAAAGCAGATGTTAACGTGTCATGAGAAGGTGTTGGACGATAAGAGTGCACTTCTTACCACTCCTTTTTGGATATGTATAAAAATTATGAAATATTTAATAATATTGTATTGTATTTTGTTAGATGACTACTTTTGTTTTAATTATAAGGAGCACTGTTGTTTTTTTTACTGTTTACGTATTCAAAAACTGAATAACAAGGAATATTTTTATACTTTTTTTTATTATGCGTTACATAGAAAACATATATTATTGAATTTTAGGTACTTTATTGTATTTTTTAACATGGTGGTAGCAGATAGTTTTAATTACTAGGTGAAATAAAAAGCCACTATGTGAATGAAATACTGATAAAGTCATTATCATCATCATTGCTCTTGTTGCTGCTTCGGAATCAAACTTTATAAACACCCAAAGTAAGTAGCAGTACCGTGATCGTTCCTCGTTCTCGTATCCCATGATGATGTACTCTTCGTTGGGTGTGAGTGGGGGACACAGACACCCAGAACTGTAGTGCAGCGTTACGGTGTCACGAGGAATGTGAACCAAAGAAGACTTCAGCACATCTCTCACCTCCACCACAGCGCTGAGGTCATGACTGCGGCTTTTAATCTCTTTCACCCGTGCACGTATTACTGTGAGTAGATATCAGACTTTAGCATTCAACATGCTTTCACTTATTAGAATTAATGCTCTGCTTGAACTGGAGACTCACCATAATTGTAATTGTTCTTTGTATAGATCTTCTGGCCGAGTTTCACAGACTTGCACTTGCACCGATCTGAAACAGCAAACATGTGTGTTGCAAACTTGAACACAGATTACACAAGCGTTCCACACCTACAGCCTTGATTGTTTACATCTTTAGAATTTACTAAAATAAACAGCTAGTAAGTGACTAACACTGCGAGCTAACTGTTGATTAAACATACTTGATAAGTATCGATCAATTTTTTATAGGTTATCTTTACAAAGCATAAGGGCTAAAAAATAAATGAATAAAATATCTATTAATAAAGACCAAACTTTCAGTGTTATGTGTCTTTTTCTGGCTCAAATACTCATGCGGCGTTTCCCTTTGCTGTTGCTTCAGTAACGCATCAGCTGCATCATTAATGGTATTAAGGTCAGTAACATGCATATTGTGTGTTCAGTCAGTTTAATATTCATAGTTCTTGGAGATGTCCAAACACTTTTGGTTGATGATGCGCAGGGTTCAAAGTGATTTGTACTAGCATTTCCATATTTCAGCTATATGCATCTGTTACTGCAGGTTTGTTGTGGTACTCGCATTCGTACGCTCTGGGTCCTTGATGTTACCTGTACTAGACAATCAGGCCAAGTGGAAATTCAAATTGGATAGAACGTGTGACTGTGTGGTTTCATGCAGCTGGTGTAAACAGGAATGCTTGTTAAAACATACACAAACAAACACACTCATGATTTGATTCATCTTCCACTTTAGGCACCATATACACCTTGTGTTATCCCGTGTGTATCACCTGTTACAAACAGAATTACACCAGAAGCTCAAAATCTAGGGGCACACTTCAGGACAATGAGACACCCTGTATTGCTTATAGTATCGAAAACTGCTGGAGTTTTCAAATGCACAAGCAAAGGTGATGGCAAGGGGGGGGGGGGACAAAGTGCAATGTACCCCTGACCCCTTTACATTTGCCATTGTTCACTTCTGTCTCGAAATCAGAGTTCATTTCTACAGTGACGAGAAACAATGAGACGCCCCCCCCACCTGAGATCTTACCCATCATAAACCTAAAATATTACCCATTTTAAACCTGAGATTTTATTAATCTTAAACCTGAGATTTTATTAATCTTAAACCTGAGATTTTATCGCACATTATTCTGAGCCCTTCTCATTGGGAGTCTGAGATTTTACCCGTTATAAACCTAATAATTCCTTACATTTTACTCAGTGGAAACCAGCTGTTTTAACCAGCACAACCCTGCTTTTATCCAAATTAAACTACACTTTCTTTCAGGTTAAACTTGATATTTTACCCACCATCTTGACCTTTCCAATCTTTTATTCAGTGTATAAATGATTTTTTAAACTAAATTCAGCTGTATCTTTCACGAGCCTGACCTTTAAATGCAATACAACCCTTTTTGCCAAGTTTTTGCTTCTAGCCAACAAAGTTCCCCATTGTAAATTTAAAGCTCTCACATCTCCCACATGTTCTGGGTAGAAAATGTACTGGTATTTTACAACTTCTGTGGAGAAAAAAAATAATAATATAAAATATCTATTTATCCCCAAACAAGACAATTCCAGCAGACTAAACAAAGCTCAACCAATTCCAACATGCAATACTGCAGTAACCCACATCTCACTAGGGAATCTTGTGTGTGTGTGTGTGTGTGTGTGTGTGTGTGTGTGTGTGTGTGTGTGTGTGTGTGTGTGTGTGTGTGTGTG
>JBCNYG010000012.1:19540813-19558508 GCA_039654305.1 Porochilus rendahli | reverse complement strand
AAGCTCTTCCACTCCACCCCTAGCAAACCATGTTCTTATGTAGCTTGCTTTTTGTATAGGTAGTGTCATTCTGATATAGGTTTGGGCCACTAGGTTCCAATGAAGGGAAATTTTAACACTACAGAATATAATGACATTCCATAATATTGTGCACACCCAACAATGTTTTTTTTTTTTTTTTTTTTTTTGTGTGACCCATGGGAGGAACTACATACGGAGATGATGCTTAGATGTTCAAAAATATTTGGTTTTATAGGTAATGCATTTACAACTGCTACATGATACCTCCTGACCCCCATGTCTCCATACTGGTTTAGTAACTCTGGTATATTGGTCGAAGACAAAACAAGAAGAAATAAATGAGTACTATACATTTTAAACGGTAAGGACAAAAATAAATCCACTCTATTAAAAGAAAAAAAAGAAAACCCAAAACATTTTATATGAATAATTGTTACATCTACAGCATTTTACAGATGCCCTTATCCAGAACCACTTACATTTATCTTTTTTTTTTCTCCATACAACTGAAGACATGCTCAAGGACCCAACAGTGGCAAGCACTTGGGCTTGAACCCCTGACTTTTGAGGCAGTAACCCAGAGCCTTAACCACTGAGCCACCACTGTGCAATCGTTCCAATCTGGAGGTGAAAAAACAAAACAAACTCACATATTGTCCTATACTAAACCCTCTATAATGTTTATCTGTATGAGTGACTTGGAAAGATATTGATTTTAATTAAAATAGTGCACAAGTTTGTACAGAGCTCTGGAGAGAGCAAAAAAAAGTTTATTTAATTTTCTTGTACATGTGATATTCAACATCACCGAGATACAACATCTTAATCTGTGCACATGAAATACTTTAGTCACACTTTCAATTCTTCCATTTTAAATTCACAAATTAAAGCAGTTTATTTTTTCAAGATATTGGAACCATTGAGCATTCTGGGTAGAGTAGGAAATTAATGGCAAATTTCAAAATATCATCATGTTGAAGCTTTTGTGTCTCCTGCCATGGCCTTTTCGACTTTATTTTGCAATTAAATCCCAATTCAATGTAATGTAATCCCAATAAAATGTAAATAAAACAGTGCTATGATTTACAAATCTCAGAAACCCATATTTTATTCACAGCAGAACATAAAAAGCACACCAAGTGCAGAAAGTGGGACATTTGAATATTTCATAAACAAACTACTAATTTTGAACTTGACGGCAGAAACACATTTTTGAAGCAAGGCAACAAAGGCTGGAAAAATAAGTGGTGCTAAAAGGAGGCCGCTAGTAAAGCATTTTACATCTAATTTAGCTAACTGGCAACTGGTCAGGGTATAAATAGAGCATCTGGCCCTTCACCAATTTTCAAAACAAACAAACAAACAAACAAACAAAAGGCATCTATAATACATGGAAAATATTTCATATAATGTTTCTCAGCATAAAAATTTTAAAGTCTGATCTCATCACCTATAGTACAAAATATAAGATTCTGACAATCTGGAAATTTTTTTTTTAGTGAAAATCAGTATTAGATGCCTGTGATCTTCAGGCCCTCAGGCAGCACTGCATTAGAAACGGGCACCATATAGGCTCAGGAACACCTCCAGAAATCACCCACTGTGATTATTATGTTATATTATTATTATGTGTTATTTCCACTCTTGGCCATTTTATCCACAAATGCAGGTAAAAGCTCAATCGTGCAAATAAGAAGCTGTATGTGAACATGATCCAGATAGGCAAAGGGAAAAACTGCTCTGTGGTCAGACAAATTGAAATTTGAAACTCTTTTGGAAAAAAACACGGATGCTGCGTCCTCCACAATAAAGCGGAGAGGGACCATCCGGGTTGTTATCCGTACTCAGTACAAAAGGCTGCATCTCTGCAAACTGTGTCCAGACAATGATTTCTGGAGGTGTTCCTGAACCCATGCAGTGATTTCAGTGACAGAATCATGCCTGTATTTATGCATTGCCCCCTGAGGGCCTGGAGACCACAAGCAACCAATATTGATTATCGGGTTTGAGATTTGCAAATCAATGCATTGTTTTTCTTTACACACCATTCCAACAACTGAACATGTTTTTGTTTTTATGTCAGTAAAACATTTTATTAAAAGCCGGTGTTGTACTGTAAGAAAAAAGTTTTGCCTTTGACCCCCTAGCAAGCAGTGAAAAATCGAAGTCAGAAGAACAGCACAAGGGTCGAGTGCATATGACCCAATGTTTATTTAGTGTTATGGAAGATATACATGGTCATTTCCCCCCAAAAGAAAGAAAGTAAGAAAAAAACATTGGTCAAAGGGAAAGGAGGAGGGCAACTTATAAACATTCAATAAATATGTACGAATGTTTATCATAACCACACAGGAAGTTACAATGACGTCTCGGAATGCCGTAAGGCATCATGAAAGTTAGTTAAAAAATTATAATATGCTTTATACAAACACCACCATAGGCTTCTTTTAGAACACACAAGTTACCCACATTTCTGCTTAATCAAATGAGATGCTATGTGTCATGTCATATTATTTTGGCAAATGTGTCAAAAAAACTGATGATTGTGATACTAATAATAAAAAAAAGATTTCAGAGAAGGAACGCGCGCATTAACCCACACAGATTAGAGCTAGGACGACACCAAAATAAACCACTGTGTTTCTTTTCATAGTGTTTTAGTGTTTTAGCATAACACGGTGTTTTATAATTTCACCCCAACCCACCCTCACAACACACACACTTGTGAAATACTTGGTTCATCTTTTTTTGGGAAACCATTTGCAAATTCCCTTTCCACATCCCACTCTAAAAAAATAAAACAAATTAAAAGGGGAAAAAAAACATCAAAAAGTGTATTTGGTTTTGCTGGTCTTTGACAAACAAAAAAACTTTTGGTTTTTTCTAACAGCTTGCTCTCTTTTTTTTTTTTTTTTTTTTTTTTTTTTAATTTTCAGATTTTTACCGAAGATTTGATCCCATACGAAGTGTTGCGCCAGTAGGACTGAGAATGGATAGAGAGGAGTGTGTGTGGAATGAGACTGGTCAGCCTTCACGCAGAAGCGGATACCGACTGCTTGTAGACGGCGTGGTAGGCATTTCGGA
The DNA here is from genome assembly GCA_039654305.1 of Porochilus rendahli. Taxonomy (NCBI): domain Eukaryota; kingdom Metazoa; phylum Chordata; class Actinopteri; order Siluriformes; family Plotosidae; genus Porochilus; species Porochilus rendahli. The sequence goes on along the minus strand of JBCNYG010000012.1, from coordinate 19,555,403 downwards.
GAAGCACATAGGGAAAGCACGACTCCAACAGGTCCATGGTGAGGAAAGGAGACTCCTGAACAATCTAGAAAACACACACACAGGTGAGAACAGATTTCAGTGCTTGGTGGTGCGCTTGCCAGTCTGCTGTGGTATTCTGCGTGTGTGTATGTGTAAGACAGGTCTGGCACTGGGTGGAGAACACACACGAACACGTTCTCAGCCTAATCTAGACTTTCGTCACTTTCCATTACCCAGCTGCCTGTAGATTACACTTCAAAGGGCTGTTAATCCTTCAGACAAATCCCACACAAGCTCCTCTCTGATCACAAGACGACAGATACGGACTGCATGACTGCAGATGGCTGATCAAACAGAAATCCCATAAGGCTGTGCGTGTTTTTTTTTTTTATATATTTTTTTTATTTTATAACAGTACCACAAACAGCTGAGACATTTCATCTGCTATTTCAACTAATAACGAAAGGTCAATACATCAGTGTTGCAACACGGTAAGGATCTGATAAAATGATGAGTGGAGGTGGAGGATCTCACCATGTCGAGGAGAAGATAAACAGACTCGCGATTCCTGGTGGTCGTCTTGTCTGTCTCTTGACCGATCTTCAGCAAACTGGAGGAGGCGAGCTGAGCGAGCACACATAAAAATCACAGCTAATTAGATGCGTTTCTTTTTAACATGAACAGTGTCTCTAAAGCAGAAGAAAAGTTTAAGTTGTAAACTCTGTCTACACCAAAGAGTGAACAAACTGCATTTAATGTTTGACACCAACTCCATTAAAATGAAAGCCTACATTATATATGACTTTACCAACTCGGGAAAAAAAATCTATGAAAAATTAACAAACTTCAGTTTCGATTATCTTCATCATCCACATCATCAGTCTCGGTCTCATTATAGCAGTTAAAAGTCATGGTACTTAAACACAAGTCTCGTCCACAGGTTCAGTGCTCGACTGATCTCTTTTCACTTCTCTAATATCAGAGAGAAAATAATCACTGATTCCTTCAATCGGTTCCATTCTGTGGTATAAATGAGGCATTTTGACAGAGCGTGCAGATGTGTATTTTCAGACGTTCATTGTGTATTCTTAGTGGTGATGTAGTAAGATATTCAACTTGAAAATAACAAGGAAGAGTTTTGTTTGCTGTTCTGTTTGACTACTAGTGAATTAAACATTCATGATCCATTTTGGACTGAAACTGCAGTACTGCATCGATCAGTATTTGTACACAACCCTTTAGATTGGAAACAAAGTGGTTCAGTGTGAGCCACAGAGCACTACTGCAGCAAATCAGAAACAGGTGTATGTGCTAATGCACAGCACTGCCGCCAACTGCCTGAAAGGAAATGCGGGTCTCGTTGTTAGTGCCGTTGCCTTGAAATGCATGACCATGAAATGGTGGGTGGAGTTTCTGAAGGAGCACTCAAAAGCAGTGTGTATTTGTTTGCCTGTTAAGTTTAAATCTTTCTCCAGAATCAATGGCCTTTAACTGACCTTTAGCCAATACTGTTATAAATGTAAAAGTAATTTACACAACAGCGGCCATGTTGATATGACATCACTCTGGTAGATAACGGGAGGGAAGTAGTTGTGGAGCAGAATTTCACCAAGATGATGAAACCAGTGTTTTCAATGCTTGTACAGAGTGAAAGTCTGTAATAATTGCTACTGCATCTTGAATGCAGCATAAGATATGCGGGAAAAAATATTTGATAAAAACTGGAGAAACGGGAAAGAGAAGTTATGTGTACAGTACACGCCTGTCAAACTGATTCGAGTTTCCGGCAGTTCAGCACCAAGGCTAAGAGCAGCTGCGACAAATAACCACCGTAATCAGTCACTATTTTGTTGATGTAAAGAAACTCGTTAAAGTTGATTAATGCGTAACTGTGATGAACTCACAGCGAGGAACTCCTTCAGCCGGTCCTCAATGCTGCCCTTATGGATGGTGAAGAGAGCAGCAGCAATCTGGTTAATTGCCTTCGCCAAGCAGTGGATGTTGTTGCAGTGCCCTAAAATACATCAGCACAGAGTCAAAACATGACCTGAATTTATTCTTCATGTAAAAGTCTCCCATTACTGGTCCTGAAAAGCTATGGTGCACCACGAACCTCATTCATGTCATCACTTCTCAGAAATATTCCACCGATAATGTGTTACTTAATAAGAACTATTTAAAATTATTCTTTCCATCACGGATACCTTCAATTGCAGGGCTGTACTGAGACATGACGTTGCTTGCCAGGGTTGGCAGGGAAACGGCCACAAACACCATCAGCAGGCAGGCGATCTTGTACTCTTCCTCAGGGCTGATGTTTTCTGTTATCACAGAAAAAGAGGGAGATTACTACGCCAGTTCTTTGCAACACCTTTATTTTGGCTCAGAAAATGAAAACGCAGAACACACTAAGAGAAAACGTTCTCTCTCTGCAGGCTCAGGGATGTAGATGCCAAAAAAAACGCTACTAATGTCCAACAATTAACTTGTATTTGTGTAAGAACAACCCTCTGGGGGTGATTTGGTGATGTGGAGTTTGGCACTGACGTGCTGTTTTGACAGTAAATAGTAGAGATCTGTTTTCTGATGATGAGTCTCAAACAGACGAAGCCAAAAATATTCTTTTACATACTTCAGGAAATGACATCTATATTTATTATTATTACTATTTCTTTTATAATTACAATTAGAGATATCTACAGAGTGAATCAGTGCTGACACCTGGCTGGCTGTTGAGTTCTACAGCAATTTGTTTCTTTATGGTGTTTTCAAGCAGAGAGAACCACGGAGCTGACCAAGAAAGAAAAGGTGGAGAAATTCCTGGAGACGTTAAAAATTATTTTGAATTTCTATCTGATCTGCCCCTAAAGGGACATGGTGAAAAAATACCCGGTGCAACCTCATAAAGATAGATATATCTGTACACATTGATACAACATCGGTAAACACCACTAAAGATCAGTACAACCTTGGTAAACATCAGTGAAGATAGATATAGCTGTAAACATCGGTAAAGATTGGCGCAACATCGGTAAAGATAGACATATTGATAAACATCAGTAAAGACTGGTACAACATCAGTACAACATTGGGACACATTGGTCTAATAACAGTATCATGTGAGCCTACCTTATGGGGGTACACAGTCAGACAGTTTAATAAAGCTCCTTTGCGATGCTTTTCTATTTTCTTTAACATTTACATGGACGTGTGTTTGACTCCACAGAACTCCAGATTACTGACTGAAATTGTACAGAATAACATGGAATTCTGTATCTCTAAGCTTCAAGGAGTTGGGTGAACTTTCTTCTATTACTAACTGAAAATTACTTTCTATTAAAGTACTGAAGGATAAGTATTTTCTTGAAAGTTCCAGTTGTTCTGTATAGTTATAGTGCTTCATGTAATGTTTACCGGAATCCTGTTCATGCTAATCGAAGTCATCCTGCTTCTGTTACTGCTTACCAGATTTCTGGGAGCTCAGAGCCACGACAAGAGCAGGATCAATCTCACAGGGCAAACCTGCTGCAGAGGACAGCTCATACACATTCATGGCCACCTGAAAAGAGGGCACAGAAGGTCACCTATGCTATTACAGTCTGATAGTATGTGCCTGGGTTTGTGGATAAATAGCAGTTTGTTACCTTCATGTCGGTTTCGCGGGGAATGTGGTCCTTAAAGTCCTCCACGGAGCTGACCAAGAAAGGAATGTGGCAGGAAAGAACCTTTAGAGAACAGAGACCCATATTAGAATCTCTAAATATATTTATTACAGCCACCAACCTTGGTGGAGGTTTGAGCCCGAGTGCTCGTTTTTTAATTTTTCTGTGATACAAGTTTGTGTTCACAGTAATTTTAAGTATGTGAGATGATAAGTGTTGTACCATGCTCTCTCTAAAGTTTTTGGATGGGTGTTATCTACAATGAGAGAAATTGCAGGACGAAAAAGGAAAAGGCTGGTAGCAATTCAGCAGTAGGTGCTAATCACAGGCATAGGCATTAAAACCATGTTTGAAAATTCTTTACATTTAACAAAGGTAGTATTGCTTAACACATTAAACAAACCTAAACAGTAAAAATTAAAAACTCTATAAACTACATGTGTTCTAATATAAACATCAGTAGAAATCCTTCTTATATAGTGAACTAGCTCTGATAAACAAGACTGTGGTTTGTTTTAAGCCTCAGTTCAGGTTTTTATAATTGAAGACACCCCATGCATAGAAACTTTATCTGCTTAAAAGTACAAACAAGGCAAAGATGCTTTCTGTAGTCGCACTGAATGCTGTTAGGTTCGAAAAGGATACAAAACGGTCAGGAAACAAGTACTACAATATACGACAGCACGCTTTCTAATTCAAGCCTTCAATGGTCTCGAGGCTTGTACACGTCACAGCGTTAGTTTTTTTCTAATGTAATTCAATGCTGTGTCTCTTGACAAGGATGAGTGTGTGCAGTCTCACTTACATCTCGGAGTGCTTCCTGTGCTAGCGAGCGGAAGGACAGAATGACTCCAATGATGGTCATCCTCTTGAGCACGCTGTCCACAGCTAAAGAAAACAAAAAGAAAACAGCAGATTGATCTAAATCAGCCCTCACTTTTAAAACAGTTTCCCCTTCAAGTCCAGGGAGTTGGACATGTACACTTCCCTGAAGTTGTAGAGAAAGCAGTATGCATTGGTGAACGTGGAGCACACATTTATGAGTTGTCACCCAGAACAGTAATTTCTCCGGAGGGATCTATGATCTAATGCCTTGGGTCCTGGTGGTTGGTGGCATAGTGGTTGGGGTGTTGGGATATTGATGGAAAGGTCATGGGCTCAAATCCATGGGATTCCATGGGCAAGGTCTTAACCACAAGTGTGGCTCTGTCCACCCAGCATTATAAATGGGTACCAGTAAAAAATACTGGAAAGTTAATCTGCAATGGACTAGAGTCCCATTCAGGAGGACTTGAACTAGTTGCTACACGTTACAGAAATCTGGGATAAGCTCTGGCCTGGTGAGCTAGTAGGCTCAGGTGTAAAAGTCCAACAGATATATATAAATAAAAAACAAACAAATAAGGTGCTATAGAGGGCCACTGCTATAATGGCACGCCAAGTGAACTGTTAGCACCTTGTGGTACTGTCACACCCTCCAATGCACCCCAGACTGTGGTTCGGCGAACACTCACATGTGAGTCTCTTGAAGAGTGCAGCCATGTGATCAGGTTTGTCGAAGCTGGTCCTCATTTGGGTCAGAACCTCCACGTTCTCCACCACCAGTTTCTGTAGTAGAAAACGCAGGGTGTTGAGAAAATTAGGCAAAACTAATTCTGTGCCTTAATTTGCATGTACCCATTAGTATAGTCCAATCTAATACATTATGCACATTGTGCATCTACAGGGTCGCATTATGTCAAATTGAACACCACAAAGAGTTGTGCACCTGCCGGAATTGATGTCATTTCACTTATTGACACCATGCATCCACCACCAACACCAAGGGAATACCTTGCCTTGGCCCAGTGTTGGCATGAACTAGACACAAGCATCCCCACCACTCTAGTAGGATTAAGCGGTTCGGCATGAGAGTGAGAGTAATTGGTGAAAGTTTGGTCAACTCTGTTGAAGAATTCATTAGAATGCATGCATGCAAATTGAGACATAGCACAAGTTTCCTCTCTGACAATCTCTTTGGATTAGAAGCACCTTAAACCTTTTTAAGAGCCTGACTGTGTTCATTCTAATTATACAACTAACATGCAGATATATAGCATACACACACACTTGTCCTTACTCATTGTTTAGATTAAAACAGAAGTAATAATAGATATGATATAGCTCAGCTGGTATATCTCTTAACTGTTTACACTAACACCCATGAACATATGTTTCACATTAGGCGAAAACAGCATGGTGTAAAGAGCAAGACCATGAACAACAACAACAAAAATCAGATCGGGAAAGTATCCTTTTCAACTATAAATTATTTTCAGGTGGAGAGAAAAGCCTTGCATGTAAAAAACACATAAATCTTCCAGACTTTCAAGCACACATTTACACAGTCCAAAGGGAAATATATGATTATGATATTGGGTTAGGTTTCAGATTCTTTCAAGATGTCGACATTCATATATTCAAATAACAAAAAAAGAATTTAACGTTATTAACGTTGGACTATACTGGGACATCGGACTCGCCATCATCAACGCATCATCAAAAGAAACTAAAAAGGTCAAGAAAAAAATATGCCAAGTTTTCAAGAGCAATGGACTACAGATAACAATCGAGGCCAATAAACATACCACCAACTTTCTAGATGCCTCTTTCAACCTGAATAGAAACAATTAACAGCCCTTCACAAAGCCCAGCATCACATTTCAATACGTACATCGCGAGAGCAATGTTCAGAGCAGTTGTGTTCAGAGCAGTGGTGGCTCAGTGGTTAGGGCTCTGGGTTACTGATCTGAAGGTCGGGTTTTCAAGCCACAGTACTACTAAGCTGCCACAGCTGGGCCATTCAACAAGGCCCTTAACCTACAACTACTCAGCTGCATGTCAATGTTAAATGCAAGTTGCTCTGTATAAAGGCGTCTACCAAACGCTTTAAATGTAAATGCATACACTGATCAGTCATAACATTATAACCACATGACTATCTACAGCTAGACAGCCTTATACACAGCAGGCAGTAATGCAGTGTGTCCCAACTCCTTTCTATCATAATAAGCCTTACCACTTTCATTAGTTTGTGCTACAATATCTCTTTTGTGGGATCAGGGCCAGATGTACTAACTTTTGCTTGGGTAGCCATGACACTCCGGCCAGTTCACTTGTTGTCCTTCCTGGAACCACGTTTGGTAGGTACTTACCACTGCATACCAGGAACACCCCACAAAACCTGCTGCTTTGGACAACTGAATAGACCCAGTACTTTATGATGTGTGAGCCTTATTGATGTGTCCCCTGTCAAAGTTACTGAGATAAAGTCTACTTATTTTTCCTGTTTCCAACACATCAGCTTTGAGAACTGCCTTCACTTTCTGCCTAATACATCCCATTCTTTCCCACACTGTAAGGACATAATCAAATGTTATTCACTTCCCATAACTGCCACACCCCCTCGAATCCCTGTAAGCCTCCCCATGGATGAGCTCCTCACCTTCAGCTCAGCCACTTGGGAGGAAATGTGCCACATGAGGCTCTCACTGAGGAACTTCATTCCATATGGACCCAGAAGCTCGGAGAGTGACCGCATTTCTAAATTAGAGGCAGAAAAAAGACATTTCAAAACATCAACACCAGCAAAACCAACACATCATGATGCATGATTCATAAAATATTTTACATAAAAATGTTTAAAGAAAGAGATCAGAACACTTGAATTACACGACCATGCAGAACTACTCCAAAATAAGGTTGCAAAAACTACAAAGTAATAATATTTGTCTAATATTCTTAAAGAACCAGAGTTTACCAGAAATGTCAGAATACTCCTCAGCATTGAAGGTAAGCTCATTCTCAGTCGGAAGATTGACGAATGCTTTCATAGCTGGGAAGTAAGCTATGTGCCCGTTGCTCACCTGCCGAAGCAAAGTCTCCAGATACCTATGAGAAGAGTGAACACACTTAACATTGCACACAGTTTTTATTGATACTGTAGACTCACGCTCTTAAAAGTAAAACTATATGTATATATTTATAGTCAGGATCAACTCATTATAAAATTATAATCTTTCTTTTAACCAGCAGTAGGGGTACATGGGGCCCAATTGCCGTTGCATCTCCTTTGTAAAGACAGATTTTAAAAAAATTGTAGTTATCACTGCCAATAAACCTTGCGTGGATTTGGTTTTATTTTTCTTGCATCAGTCTTATCAGTTCTTTTTACATGTATTTAACCAATGCACACTAACCTATGTTTGTAGACAGTCAATACACCAGGAGTAAGAAAAATGCACCGTACAGACCGCAGGTGACCTCTAAGACTTATTTTAGCATGAATGCAATAGGTCCAAAAACTGAGCCTTGAGGAATACCACTAAATGTACAGGGTGACCCCCCCCCAAAAAACAGAATCCATATATTTTGGTCTGAAATTCAAAAATTTCATTCTAGCTTTTGGTTTTTTTTCAGAATGTGAAGTAGATTCTGTGCATGAAAGATTGAAACAATAGTCTTCACCAACATGTCCTGGTCTACCAAGGAAAAGACATTTTTGTGGAAGTCTATTTTGCCGACAAATCATACATGGTCATGCAAGCAAATTTTAGGAGAGAGTTTCGGTGTCGAAATGATCCATCAAAAAGCAGAAATTTTGACTGAGTTAAGAAGTTTAGAGAGCGTGGTACCGTGCAAAATCCTACATTTAATTCTAAAGGCATCACGAACACTTATTCCGGTCGGAGGGTGAGAGCTGGGACAGAAACAAGCATTGATGTATATTCTGGAGAGAACATAACTTTTTTCAAAGCGTCTTAGATTACTGAAACTTTTGGGCATAATCATACACAGACTTCTTCAGTCTTCGGGATCTATGTAATAGCTAAGATAAGATTAGAAATAAGTGCTTATATTTGAAGAGTATGAGCCATTCAGGCAATACAGAGTATTGTATGTATGTGTGTGTGTGCGGGCACATGTCGCACCAGTTTGTGTAGAGGCTAGTGATGGTTGGCTCTCCATGGCTATCGAGATGTTGTGTCTGCTGCAACAGCACATTATTAAACACTCTGGTTATGTCAATCTGCACATAGTTCTCGATGGACTGCAGCACCGTCATGTATGCTCTCACGCTGGTCAAGAGCTCAGACGGCTTCGCAATCTCCTGCGTGGCCTGGTTATACATGGTCATTCCAACGATGGACCTGAAAGGATCAAGATGATGATATAACCTGAGTAAAGATCATATATAGACTTGTACATTTATCCACATAGTCACACATTCAGAGACATACACAGAAGGGTTTAAACATGCATTAGATATGTGAGTGGGAATGGTCTTGAACAGTTAAATATGGAAGGCTAAATAAGATTCCTGCTCCCATTTCCGGTTCCCAAACTCCTCCCCAAGACTGAGTGGTTTAGTGGCTCAACTAGAATTAGCATGCTAACTATACTCACTGTCAGCAAGACATCAGTTTCAAGCAATTGGTTTCAGTTTAGTTTTTTTTTTTTTTATGAACTCATTTTAATATACGTCAGGTTAATCAGTGATAATGTAATGATATATTTTTGCTTAAAACATTGTATAGTACTCTTTTGCTAACAGTTAAAAAGTGTTTATTCACATCGGTTAAACATCAACAAATCAAATGGCACCATCGCGTTGCCATTATCACCATATTGGTGTTGTAGAAGTGAAGAACTTGGATCCAGCACTGGAGATCTGGAAAAGGAGCTTACAGTAAAACTTTTCAGCCAATGTGAAGACGTAATAGAGAGCAGTGCTAATAAAGCCTCATCGGCGAGAGGCACGGGCATTTATAAGGGTTCACAGTCAAGCCAACCTAAACGCGTCAGAGTTTCTGAACCCAGCAGTGGAAAATACCTGTTATTCCTCAGCACGTATTTATGTGCTTGGACAGGTCTCGGATTTGGAGCCATGTCAAAAATTAGCTCTAACCCAAACTCCTGTCAGCCGCGCCAATAAATCACAGGTGGAACAATAAAGCCCAAAAGGGCCCTTTACGCTCGTTTTCCAATTGGCAGTTTAATTAAACAGCGAGCAGTATGTTTCACTGAAATAAGACAGAGTAAATCCTCCCTGGGAGGAAGAGAAACAGAAACGGTATGAACAGTGAGAACAGGACAACATGAGTACCGGGAGAGAAGTGAGAACTCTGCGTGTGCTGGAAGACTGGCGTAGCAGGGTACTTTTTATGAGCTGTACTTGGATGTAGATTTGTAAATCAAGAAAAACCTGTTACAATTCACAGCTGATGTCAGGATGTAAAAATGGATGTCAACTATTTTGTATACAACTAAATCATTAAGACTGTATTATTTTAATGCAGCCTATATCCAACTGCTGATTTTACCATGATGAGATACCAGTGTCAACAACGGGAAACACCCACTCGTGTCCATATTTAACTGCTATGGGTGATTTTTTGAGGTATGACAGGTGCTCGCACACAGAGGGCCATGATTTATCAAGCCTTGCTGTTTTGACAGAGCTGCCTGCTTTACTTAATGGAACAGATAAGGCTGAGACTGAAGTCTGAGCGCAGGAGATTCTTACCTCATTCTTATTTTAGAATTTTTTCCAGTTCAAGATGTGCAATACATCAGTTCACCCTATTTGAATTTTTATCTGTTTTTCCATGAAAGGACATACCGTGTTATGTGGTTAATGGACATCCCATCAATGTTATAAAAACCTAATAACCACCACGCTTCTGGGAAGGCTTTTTACTTTCTTTTGGAGCTTGGGATGTGTGATCACTGAACTACAAGTGCATGAGTGAGATCAGGGACTGGTGTTGGTTGAGGAGGTTTAAGGTGTGACAGCATTGCAGTTCATCACAAAATGAAGTGAAATCCTTCCACTCCAACCTTGGCAACCCATACTGTCATGAAGCTCACTTTGTATACAGGGTCAGTGTCATCCTGGAACAGGTTCAGGGCCTCTAAGTTCCAGCGGAAAGAAAATTCTGGGAATGCAAATACATTCAATACAACTGGAATCTTCCAACTCTAAAGAACACCCACATATGGTTGTAATGATTATTCACTCTATTATTTGCAGAACCACTTACTCCTAACTAGGGTCACTGGGAGGTTGTTTCCTAGCCAACACTTGACAAAGGCAGGGTACACCCTGAACACCTCAGCAGACCATCACAGGGCAACACACACAACCATTCACATTTTGGGGTAATTTGGAACAGCCAATTAGCCTAATGCGTGTCTTTGGACTGCAGGAAGAAACTAGGGTACCTAAAGGAAAAACATACAAGCACAGAAGATGCAAACTCCACACAGCCTGGGATTCAAACCCAGGACCTTCTTGTTGTGAGGCGGACTCACAATCACTCAATCACAATCACTACGCCACCGTTCACAAGAATTGGACATACGAACAGACAAACCCAAAAACATAATGCCTTGGTTAATTGAAGCTGGTGGTGTATTGGAAAGGGTTCTGGGCTCATGATCGTGAGGTTGTGGGTTTGAATCCCCACTTGACTCTCACCGTGCTAAGACCCCTGGGCAAGGTCTTGATTACAAGTGTGCCTCGGTCCACCCAGCAGTATAAGTGAGTACTGGTTAAAATAATGAGAAGGTACCTTGCGATGGACCAGTGTCCCATTCAGGATAAGTTGAACTCTTAGTTGTTTCACGTCGGGTGTAAAAAGCTTAACAGACTCACCTTACTTACCCTCGTTATTGCTGGGACAAAGACATAAATATGTTTTCGTCCAGCTGTTCATGTTTAGCCTGCCTGTAATATTTCTTACTTTTCTGTCCAAACGTGATTCTCAAAAAATTAGGTTACGCTTCACAACCCCGTTCCCTCTGAACTTGGCCATATAATGTTACAACAATCACATTTTATCTGCAGTCGGCCCTTACGTTTATGGCATTTGGCAAACACCCTTATGCAGAGTGACACACTTATCGTTTTTATACACCTAAGCAATTAAGGTTTAAGGGCCCTGCTCAAGGGCCCAGCAGTTGCACCAGGGTGGTACAGGGACTTAAACCTCTAACCTTCAGATCAGTAATCCAGCACCTTAACCATTGAGGCACCACTGCCCACATAGTGGCCTGGCCCTGAAAGCCCTTTAGCTGTTGTAAACACTTTTCGCTGATAAAACTACTTCTACTCATAGTATGTTCTCAACGTTGTCAAACACACAGCACTACCGATCCTCACAATATTGTTTTTATCTTAACAAGAAAATGAGAAACACTGTGGGTAAAACATTTCACAGAAAAGTAATAAATAAGAAATAAAGAATCAAAGCTTAAAAAAAAAAAGAATATTAAGAGGAGTGGAAAGATCGACTCACTTGGTGAAGCGGATCTCCAGGTGGGAGGTCAGATATTCGCGTGGGGTGAAGGTGTGCTCCCAGACCACCATGTTAGGTACGTAGTTGATGGAGAAGCAAAGCTCAGACAGCGCCGTGTGCAGTTTATCCAAGCTAGGAATACCGGAGGAAACCTTGCTGTCAGATGGTAGCTCGCATTAAAAACTCATATTCTTCAGATTAAAGAGATAGAGAAGCTTGGCCTTGGAGAGAACATGGCTATTGTTGTTTTTGTGCTGATTATGTATTAATGCTTCACTGGAAGTGGGATATTTGAGTCAGGGATCAAGGTCTATCCTTTTTGTATTGAGTGGAGGACCTAAGCATGTATGTGTGGAGGTTTCAGGGAAGGCTGATTAAGTAGCAGAGACCACCAGCAAACTGGATTAAAATAAATCGGTACTGGCACACGAGAGTTTTTGAAGTGAGTAGTGCCAAGTTTTGGAGTAAGCGATACACATGAGTGCTAATTATAACAGTTGTCCTGCAAGTCATGTGCTGAACTGACTGAGGTATTATTAATGACTTGTACTTGTGTCATGGAGACTCGGGTGCTGCTTACTTTGTGACGAGCAATCTGTTCTTCCTCATGCTCTCCACTCCAGGTTTCTCTCGCTCTGGCTCTCCTTTCTTCCCCGTCTGCTTCTTGGACTTCTTGTTCACGGCCTGACTGATGGTTTTGGCGCAGTGTTTTGGCAGTAGCTGCATGGTTGAGGGGGAAACAGGAAAAAAAAGGGCCCCTTCACTTTTTATTCCAATGAGCAAGCAAAGAGACAACAGCAGTATACTCTGGATGAGTTACGAGTCCTTGTCCTGTTTGCTTATATTATTACAAAAACACAGACAAGGAGAGATCTCCAAGCATTATCTCTAGAGGAGGGGAGGGGCTGATATATATGCGCCTTGCTGCTGAGAGAACATCTGGGGAAGTTTTGCTTTCTTAAAGCTTCACAATTTTTTGGGAGAGAACCCCCCCCTCCAAAAAAACTGAGGTTGCCAAAGGGCAAAATTTGTTCCACAGAAGACTGCTGAAACCTTCATAAGTCAGCACATTTCTCATATGGTTACAAGATACTTAAATAAGAAAACAATTAGGCATGAAGGACAACCTTGACGTTTGAGTCCATTAATAAAAACGTTAAGCCAAAAAGCCTGGTGTTTATGATGCTAATGGTTAGGCATGGGGTCATGGTGTTTAGAGGGGTCTGAGGTTAAGGTTCAGATTGGGGAAAATATTTAAAGACTCCTTATAGACAGGTTAATTGTTAAGAATCAAGACGATAATGTTAAGTGGGAGGTTAAAGAAAAGGGTGATACTGACCTGGTCACTCAGGGTGCATTGTTCTGTGCAGATGTCGGTGATGAGGTTGCGTGCCTGCTTGGCCATCTCATCCAGGAACATGTTACACAGCGATAGACTGCGATCGCCAATATGGTGCCTCTGCATGAGGGAAATAAAGCTTATGGATGGGATCATAAATTCTGACACATAGCATGACAGTTTAACCCATTTTCACGCACAGTCCCCCAGTATTCTAAATATTCTAATCCACTTTCAAACAACTCTCCCTTTTTCCCCCCTCACAATCTCTCTCTACAAGTTTAGTAGGAATTTGACCACCTGTGTCTTCACAGCACACAGTCAAACGCCACATCAATCATCTATAAAAGATGAATGAACGAGTAAAATTTCAGCCGTCATCCTAAACTTCCGAAATCACACCAGAACGGACACCCAACATGGACCTGCGACACTGACGCTGTTTAGCTGGAGTCACTGCAACGGAACAGCCACACTGACCCTTGTAAAAAAAAATATTATAATAAATAAATAAATAACTTTGTTTAAAAAAAAAAAGAAGAGGTTCCTGTGTAAGGATGGAAATATTTCTGGAAACTTCTAATGCCTTTCCAACATAAACACAGACTGCAGCTGTCCAAAGTTGTGAAGTGGCCATAGGAAGAGGCACATTTTAGAGCTGCTGAGAGTGAGAGTTTCATGTTTGAACAAGGGAAACCCTAGTCACCTAACCCACCATAAATCTCTTTTATTCTTTTAAGAGCTCTGGGACAGTTCGGCGTGCCCTGTCCTGTTGCGGTAATCGCATGGCCTGTGTGAGTGCGCATTTACAGGCTCATTTAAGCCTGTTTTCCGAGGAAAAACACACGCCTGTTTACCAGATCAGATCAGGAGATGGAGGTGGACTGGCCAATGCTGACTGCAGACAGTGGAACAGGAAGCTGTTTAACTTGGTGTATCGAGGGACGTTTAACCCAGGGGAACACTGGTAGCCCCGCTAGTGTAAGCCTCAACAAGCATCTGAATAAATCAATCATCAGAATCAGAATATTTTATTGATCCCGGAGGGAACAGTGTGCACACAGTTGCTCCATACCAAGCAAAAAATGAGATTAAGATAAATGTCTCAATAAAGAAAAATTACAAATACTACATATATATATATATATATATATATATATATATAACTATCTATAAATCTACAATACAAATAACACAAATGTATATATGTACACACATGTGCACGTGTGTATATGTATGTATTCGTGTGT
>JBCNYG010000012.1:19508457-19526587 GCA_039654305.1 Porochilus rendahli | reverse complement strand
TTTTTTGTTTTGTTTTTTTAAATAGTACAAGTCTGTGAGCTGTGCAAGTTTTCTTTCAGTTTTTAATTTAAACTTTAAACATCCAAATCAGCTACTGCAAAATCAATTCCAGATATCTCTACTCCTCCCGTGTGACATCCCCCCATACAATGGATGCTGTTTCCAAAATGCTCACCTTCACTCCCTACCTGCATGTTTAAGTCTGATTTATCAGTGTTTACATCACAGGATGGGAACAAAAGCTTTTGCAGAGTTTAACATCAAAACATGATTGTAGCACAAAATCTAAACAAATCTTATGCCTTAAAAGAAAATAACAGTTTTCATGCATCGTTTGTCTGTTTCTATTAAAACCTTTCATTAACATTTTTTGCTGTAGAAAATAAAACCGAGCAATAAATCTGCAGACACGGGGTGCCACTGTAATGTGAAAGGTAGCAAAATGTCACCATCACCTCAAGCTTTCGTCAACAATATGAAACTAATTTGCATATGAATACATGGTGAAGCCTATTCTTTCATATGCATATCGAGCATTTGTTTGATGTACGTGAATGAAATTTTGATTTATTTGTGCCTATTTTTATTTCATTCAGAAGTTCACTAGTTTACATCTGATTTGTTAGTTTAATATCTGTATATGGTAATTGCTACGATTAACTTGCCTTATATGAACTGATGGATACGCATCCTGTTCTTGGAATTTCATGAACTTGTGAGAGTGAAATGGCAGCCTTTTCAAACCAGCTAAGGCAAACTTTCAAACTGATTTTAGCAAATTACAGCTCCGAAAATGTAAGTAAACACCGCCAGATGAGGAAAATCACCTTGTTTAACACTGAGGGAAGTCATCGTGTTCACAAAGGAAGACATTATGATGGACTCGTCTTCTGGACACACAGAGAGGTTCTGAAAAAAATCAGAGAGAGAGAAAAAAATCATAATAAATATTGTGCCGCTGTAAATCTTACGTCAATGGCATAGGAAAATGTTAACAGTTTGGCTCCATCTAGTGGTCAAATGTAATAAATCTTGCACGAATATCCCTAAGAGCAGAGAAAAGCAACTGTTTAATTCACCCCTGATTAAACTGTCAGGAAATTGCACGAAGGATAACACTTATCTTAAATTTGCAAAACAAAAAATAAGCAACGAAAACTCAAATATCACAAACAGATTTAAATACTTGTAGACATGAGGAGGTTTTTCCAAACAATTCTGCAAAGCAGTATTTCACAAAGCCAGATGTTTCTCTTCCATTTGCTGAAACGCTTAATGCTACTAGGGTCGCAGGGAAGCTGGAGCCTATCTCAGCCAACACAGCCGAAAGCAGGGTACATGCTGAACAGCTCACCTAAGGCAATCGAGAATATCCAATTAGCCTGATGAGCATGTCTTTGGACTGTGGAGAGGGGAAAAAAATAGAGCACCCAGAGGAAGCCCACGCAAACACAAGTCTGGGGCTCAAACCATGACCTTCTCGCTATGAGGCGGACGTGCTTGTAGGTGTATTTGCTTCTTCAAAATTAAAAAAAAAAATCATAATGAATTATTGATTAAAAGAAATGCTTAGCGTATATTCAGAACAAACATTAATTCTGAGTGAGTCTCACCTGGACGAGCTCATTGAGGACGACTGCATCGAAGCCGGAGAGATACTGCACATAGTACCTCTGCATGACAGGGCCGTACTTCCTCACATGGGCTCTCAGCTCCTCCATATAGAAGATCAGTTCGGCAATGTGCCTAAATTATTATAGATTAACAACACAATATTAGAAATAAACCCTGGAGAAGTGTGTCATTGTGCATAACGTGGCACTGTTGTGTGTAATATTGAGTACCCTTCGATTTACTTTAAGTGCTGCAAATTATTTTTGATGCAAGTTTTCTTTAATTTTCCACTGGATAGACAAAGCTATTATGTTATGCAATAAACTGTAGGCAACGTTGCACAAGAACTAATCACAGCTGTGCTGGTTTGTGTGTGTGTTCGCAAAGTTGTCTTTACTTGTCAATAAAGTCATCTGTGCTTTTCTTTTGGATGTTGTCAGCATGTCTGAGCAGCCAGATGATTTCATCACGAGCAAATGAAAGAGCCATGAAGACAAAAAGAGCCTGGAGGAGAAAAAAGGCACCAAAAAAAAATGGTCACAAAAGATTCTCTCCTTGCTGCTGTGTGAGTTTGCAGAGGGTTCAGTGGTCAGTACCTTCGGGCCAAGTAAGCCTGGCTGGTCTGCCAGCACAGTGGCTAATTCCTTCAGCGCCGAACGCAAGAATTTACGCCTCTCCCTGTGCATCAAGCCTCTGGACAGAGCACAAATAGAACAATACATTAATGAGACCTACAACAGGACACAGTAATGCAAAAACGGCACTGGATCTAATGGAGGTTATTAGTGTGTTGATGTATGAATAAGAATTCTAGTATTTCTTGCTGTCTAATCTGATGTTTAGTGACGTTGAGTGAAGATGACCGTGTTTGTAGAAGTCAGACAGAAAATGCTGGTATTGCTGGGCTCCAAGGTGGTGCAACAGAAAAATGTTCACCCTAGCATCTTGAGTTCTAGCCTCAGGTGAGGCCGTGGACTGATGCCCATGAGAGCTAACTGGCCGAGCTCTCAGGAATGGCATATTATCTCTTATTACTCATTAAAGACACTAGCCGATCATGGGTGTCTGTGAGCTCACGCATACAGACAGAACTTGCAGATAGCACTTTCCTCTCAGTGGTATGCCCTACATATAGTGCCTTACTGGAATGAATGTGGTGACCTTCACCATCCCTTGTTGGTAGCTGTCATATCAGAATCAGGGGGAAACCATGGGGTCTGACTGACAACGTCGGTGTCAGGCAGCGTCTGACAGAAAACGTGGGCATTGGTTGGCGTCTGATGCCGAACACGGGTGTTGGCTAGCGTCTGACAGCAAATGCCGGCATTTCCTGGGGTCTGACGGACAACAGTGGTGTTTGCTGGGGTCTGACGGACAACGTTGGTGTTTGCTGGGGTCTGACGGACAACGTTGGTGTTTGCTGGGGTCTGACGGACAGCGTTGGTGTTTGCTGGGGTCTGACGGAGAATGTTGGTGTCTGACGGAGAATGTTGGTGTCTGACGGAGAATGTTGGTGTCTGACGGAGAATGTTGGTGTCTGATGGTGTCTGACGGAAAATGTTGGTGTCTGATGGTGTCTGATGGAGAATGTTGGTGTTTGCAGGTGTCTGATGGAGATTGTTGGTGTTTGTTGGTGTCTGATGGAGAATGTTGGTGTTTGTTGGTGTCTGATGGAGAATGTTGGTGTCTGTTGGTGTCTGACGGAGAATGTTGGTGTCTGCTGGTGTCTGACGGAGAATGTTGGTGTCTGCTGGTGTCTGACGGAGAATGTTGGTGTCTGACGGAGAATGTTGGTGTCTGATGGTGTCTGATGGAGATTGTTGGTGTTTGTTGGTGTCTGATGGAGAATATTGGTGTTTGCTGGTGTCTGATGGAGAATGTTGGTGTTTGCTGGTGTCTGATGGAGAATGTTGGTGTTTGCTGGTGTCTGATGGAGAATGTTGGTGTTCGCTGGTGTCTGATGGAAAATTTGGTGTTTGCTGGTGTCTGATGGAGATTGTTGAGAGTTTGCTGGTGTCTGATGGAGAATGTTGGTGTTTGCTGGTGTCTGATGGAGATTGTTGGTGTCTGATGGAGAATGTTGGTGTCTGATGGAGAATGTTGGTGTCTGATGGAGATTGTTGGTGACTGATGGAGATTGTTGGTGTCTGATGGAGAATATTGGTGTTTGCTGGTGTCTGATGGAGAATGCTGGTGTTTGGTTTTGATATTGAAGTGTTTGAAAATGAAATTTAAGCACATACGCGTGTGACAGAGCTGATTCTTTGCATTCACGGATGTCATTGATGCGCTTGTTGTAGCTGGAGCCAAAACAAGTTAGAGAAAGAAGAAAAGAAAATCAATCCACTGCTAATTTTATATTATTTACAGTGCATGCATGCAGAGAGGAAAATGCTGAGTAGATCACACTGACCCACGGAGGTTGACGAACAGATCCTCAGCAGCTTTGTGGATGTGGAAGACCTCGTCTCTGAAGAGGCAGAGGCAGGAGCTGCTCTGCAGGGCCAGTTTCCACAAACTGAGTGCAGTCTGATCGCTGTTTAATGCAGCATGGCACAGGATAAAACCAACTACAAACAACAATATGACAGAGAGCAAGTTTAAAGATAAGCCAGTAAGCTCAGTTTCACAAGCAGAGAATTTCATTATTACGGAAATATGCAGGGCAAAGTGCAGAGAAATTGAACTGAAAGTGTTTGTACAGACATATGCATTTACAGGTATGCAGTCTGACAAGAATCCCGACATTTACTTACACACTATCCACTTCTCCATAGTGTCCAATGATAGGTATTCACATGGCATCTAGAAGACAGGAACTAGCTGTTAGTTACAGGAACTGGGCTCAATAATCTATCATACAACAAACTACCCACAGGAGGATGACTCTCACTTTAATAGTAATACTTTAATACCATAAAGTCTGTATTTTCTGAATCACAACCAAGGACCATATTTTACCGTATCAGACTGTGCTGGGTTCAGCATGGTGCTGGGGGCACTGATGAGACTCAGGAGCTGAGCGTTTCTCCACTGGTCAGCTGAGAGATTACGGCGTGGGTAAACCATCTGCAGGGAAATCAGCGCATCCGAAAGGGACTGTAGGGAAGATGTAATTAGTAGTCATTTAAATGATGCATACTACAGACAGATTCAGGTTTTAATGTGTACAAAGTGGATCAAAAACAAAAAGGGTCCAACACATGATGTTTAGCTTCATAAACTTGTGAAACTGTAGACAAGTGAACCAAACATCCAAACAAAGAGACTGTTGGTCTGACTGAATCCTTTTCTCTCACAAAGAGTACTCCATTTGTTCATTCATCTTCTGTGAATGTTTTGTTCTGATCAGATGATGGTGGAACCAGAGTCTATTCAAAGTCAGAATATATCATGGACATGAACTACAGAAGTCACAGAAAACTATTTTCTCTCTCAATCACTCACACACACAATATAGCAGCTAAAGACAACTCAAAAGGTGCCAATTCACATATATTGGTATGGGGTATCTTTGAGAGGAAGCCAGAGAACCTAGATGAAACCCAGGTGGATGTGGGGAACAATTTATTTATTACAATATGTATTATAGCTAACACACAAAAATATGAAAAATATTTTAAAATGACTCTTTTGTTCAGCCAGTAGTTTTAAAAACCCATATTTGCAGGACTGGATGTCTGAGGAAGGAACATTTTAATAGAATATTTTAAGTTTTCAAAAGTACATTTGGTGCAAAAATTATTCTAAACTACAATTAATGAAACAAAGAAGTACAATTTTAGTGTGTGCCTAAACTGTAACTCTGATCTTTGACTTAAGACATTAAAACCTGAACCGGTTCATGGACACTAAATAGCTGGTGAAAGTTTGGTCCAAATAAACAGGGAGTCAGCCTATAAGCACACAGGATATTTCTACGATGACTTCATGTAACCTCTATGACCTCAGAATCTGTACCAGTTCATGGGCCTTTATTAATTAGTCATCAGTAAAACTTTGGTCAAATTGCATTGAGGAAGTCAGAAGATAGTGTGCCCACAAGGAAGTCTGGACAGATGCACTCAGAGACAAAAACTTACTCTCTGGGACCACCATGGTGGGTGGAGGCATAATAAAAGGGATCAGTGGTAAAATACAACTAAAGTAACTCTATATATAAATATAGATCACAAAATAAATCACAATGATCATGTGACCAGATACAACCAGGGCTTTGACATAATACAAATACATGTGCATTATGGGAATGTGCGATTCCCATCACAGAAAGATGATCTCTATAATATATCCATCTGATGCAATTCCCTCATTTGAACACCAGAGGGCCTAAATTAGACAATCCGTAGACTTTAATAAAATTTAAGAGTACGCTGACCAAGAGCTCCAAAACTCTACATTTTGTAAACAAAATTAAAGTTCCCTTCAGAGTATATCCTTTTTACATCAAACTTTTTATATTACCTTTTTACATTATAACTTTTTACACAAAATGCAAATAAATTTTTTTTAAGGAAGTCTTTTCTTTCCTTTTTTAATCTTATTTTCAATCCAGTACCGTAATCCCAAATGAAATGTGACTGAGTTTTGTATTGCAGCACCCCTTTAACCCCAATAACAGTAATAAACAGTAACAATAACAGTAACAGTAACCAATAAAAGTGCACCGCTTTCCGAAAAGCTGAGGTGAGGGGTTAGTCAATGCTAGAAGAAGTTAAAAATAGAGGGGCTCTGATAGAGTACAAGGTACCTCCGGCAAACAGTTGGGATTATGGTGCAAATAGGCCCTGTCTGGGGATTTAATTACCCATGTGCCCTTCTTCTAATTTGAAATGTCCTTATCTGGTTTCCTATTAGTGTTCCATAGTACCAGCATGTCTATCAGCAATCCTTTCAATGCTATTAGCATTCAAAATCCTGTAAATTAGATTTTTACTTTTTAAGGTCATTCATGGTCAAAGGTGATCATGTCATTTGAAAGCATGTATATGATTTCCTATCTGTCCCTCATTGCATCAATGTGTCTGAGTGACTTTGTTTCAGAGATACAGTGGCACCTCGCAAGATGAGTTTAATTTGTTCCGGGACCCAGCTCATAGAGCAAAATGATCGTATAGCGAGGCAAATTTTTCCATAAGAAATAATGGAAGACCCATTAATATGTTCCAGCCCTTCAAAATGCCCCCAACTATGCCTAATACAATACATTTCAAAGGTTGTTTTACTCATAAAGAATAAACACAAACAAAAGTAAACACAAACAAAAATGTATTAATAAAATGCATAAAAAAAGGAAAAATAAACCTGCACTTTAAATTAAAGATGTGATGAGTCTAGCATATGCAACATGAGGAGAAGGAGAGGGAGGAGGAGAGGGGTTAGGTTTTGCCAGGAGGATCTCCTTCCATGACAATGTCCGGTCTTTTAGGCGGGGGCACACTTGTGCTGGCACCACAATCATATGGTAGCAGAGCGTATCAAGAATCTCTTTTAATTCGACAGTATCTTTGTGTTTCTTTTCACTACTGTCCTTCTTTCCAATATCCTTTTTAGGTGCCATGGGAACACAATGTAGTAATCACCAAGAAGCACAAATTAACAATAAACTCGCGACAAGAAACAGATGCTATTTGACTCACCCAACATTCTGGCACCACCGAGAAATGCTGCGTGATCACGTGAAAAACGTGTGATTCTTTACTTTGCTTACTCGTGTGCAGGGCATCTTTGTTAGGACAGTCCTCGTCTTTCAGTGCAGAAAACACTCATTAGCGTCCCGGGAAAAGCAAGTTCCTCAGATAAAGGGATACTTGTCTTGCGAGGTGCCAAAGTAAAAGCAATTTTGATTTAACATGGAAAGTGACTGTCTCCTAAATTTTGTGACCATTCTCTGACCGAGGCATTTCAAAATCAAAGCATTTCAGGGGACTCGGGTACAGAAGTGTTCCCAGCAAGTTTTATGAATATCTGTGAATATGTGATGTATGAATGAATATGTGATACCTCTGGCATTTGTGAATGAAGGTCATAACCTGAATGAATCAATGTATGTTTAAATTTCACCTTTCCATGAGGAACAAACTCCTCCATCATCTTCTTCAGAGGATTTTCATAGTCCACGATCATCTGTCCGAGCCGAGGATACTCACGATCACTGAGGAGGAAAAAACATCATGCATACCTATAGTACCAACAAAGTGTCGACACTGTGCCATCATTTGGAAGTGTATTTTTATCTGGCGTGACTTTTTTGAAAAGTTGAGTTCAAATCCCAGCGCTCCCAGTCAACATCTCAAATTTTTGAGCCACCAATCATGATCATGCACAAACCATAATCTGTAACATTTTCTACCATATAAAATGTTGTTCAGCTGTACCTTGCTCCATGTGTCATCTCATGCGCGTAGTTGTAGAGCCCGATGATTGCCTTGCGCTCTTCAATTCGAGAAAGCAGAATCATCAGTGTAGTGTATGTCACAACAAGATCGAGGTAGTTCCTCGTGAGGTCAAAATTAACAGTCTGGGGGGGGGGAAAACAAGACAAAAAATTCTCCCCATATTCAATATGGTGACTACAACTACATAACACACTTACTCTAATAGATATTTTATTTTTTTCTGTTAAAGTTATATGCTTGTGTATATAAAATTCTTTCATGATAATGCATTTATAAAGATATGCAACAAAAATGTTCCATTGGTTCCCATGTAATATACACTACACTGCCAAAAGTATTCGTTCATCCGCCTTCACACGCATATGAACTTAAGTGACATCCCATTCTTAATCCATAGAGTTTAATATGATGTTGGCCCTCCAGTTGCAGCTATAACAGCTTCAACATGTCAGGGCAAGCTTTCCACAAGGTTTAGGAGAGTGTTTATGGGAATTTTTGACCATTCTTACAGAAGCGCGATATGTGAATACAGACACTGATGTCGGACGAGAAGGCCAAGCTTGCAGTCTCCGTTCTAATTCATCCCAAAGGTGTTCTATCAGGTTGAGGTCAGGACTCTGCAGGCCAGTAAAGTTCTTCCCCACCAGACTCGCTCATCCATGTCTTTTGTAGACCGTGTTTTTTGCACTGGTGTGCAGTCATGTTGGAACAGGAAGGGGCCATTCCTAATCTGTTTCCACAAAGTTGGAACCATGAAATTTTCCAGAATCTCTTGGTATGCTGAAACACTCAGAGTTCCTTTCACTGGAACTAAGGGGCAAAACCCAGCTCCTGAAAAACAACCCCACACCATAATCCCGCCCATCCACCAATCTTTACACTTGACACAATGCAGTCAGACAAGTACCGTTCTCCTGGTAACCACCTACTCTACTTGGTGACATATGGCTTGGATGCAGCTGCTCGGCCATGGAAACCCATCCATGAAGCTCTCTATGCACTGCTCTTGAGTTAATCTGAAGGTCACATGAAGTTTGGAGGTCTGTAGTGATTGATTCTGCTGAAAGTTGGTGACCTTTGCACACTATGCTCCTAACCTTCCGCTGACCCCGCAGTGTCATTTTACGTGGCATACTTCGCGGCTGAGTTGCTGCCGTTCCCAATCGCCTCCACTTTGTTATAATACCACTGACAGTTGACTGTGGAGTATTTAGTGGTGAGGAAATCTTACGACTGGACTTGTTGCACAGGTGGCATCCTATCACAGTACCATGCTGTAATTCACTGAGCTCTTGAGAGCAACCTATTCTTTCACAAATGCTTGTAGAAGCCGTCTGCATGGCCAGGTGCTAAAATGTATACACCTGTGGTCATAGAGGTGAAT
Organism: Porochilus rendahli; assembly: GCA_039654305.1. Taxonomy (NCBI): domain Eukaryota; kingdom Metazoa; phylum Chordata; class Actinopteri; order Siluriformes; family Plotosidae; genus Porochilus; species Porochilus rendahli. Next base: position 19,517,191 of record JBCNYG010000012.1, on the reverse strand, counting down.
GGAACACCCGAAATCAACTATTTGGATGTGTGAGTGAATACTTTTGGATAATTTGGAACAGCCAAGTAAACTCATGTGCATATCGTTGGCTTGTGGGAAGAAAATTGGAGTACCCAGACAAGCATGAGGAGACCGTGCAAACAACACAGAAAAGCACTGGCGCCATGCCAAGTGCTAACCACTAAACAACCGTACCACCCCCAATTCGTCATTCTCTTAAAAATTTATTTAATCAATGCAAAAGCAATTTGCTATAAAATAAGAAACCTCTAGGTTGTACCAGTAAATGCTTTACACTTGAACCACATTACCACCATGTAGTTGTCTATTTTCTTATAACAAAAGTTGTATGTTTTCTTCCTTTAAATGGACCCACATGTTTACATCAGCCATGCCACTCATGGGACAATTGTCATTCCAGTTCAACTCTCTTCTGCTACAAAAATCTTTTATAAAAAAACAGCCCATAATACTTTTTCAACTTACAATATCAAAGAAAACTTGACAAGCATCGATAGTGTTCAGCAGCTCACACACATGGTCCTGCAGAAAAAAGGAAATATTTACGTGTAAATACAGTGTGTTTTATCTGAGTTCAGAGAGAAAAGTCAGCACATGCCCGGAGTGAAAGAAAAAAATAATAATGCAAAGTAGCTTTGAGTCACCTACCTTAAATTCCATAACATCCACAAATGTGAAGTAATATAAAGCTAGATTCTTTAGTATTTCTGACTTTTCTTTTTGAAGCTGTGCAAGCTGTTGCTGTAATAACAAAAAAAACAGAACATAATGTTGCAAAAAGTAGAGATTTTCATAAAGTAATGTAGTTATTACTCAGTTATAATTCACTTCGACTCTTCAGCAGGGTTCTTAGTTTGCAGATTCAAATATGAGCTTCATAGACAAGTGTGACAAGATTTTATTATTACTACTACTACTACTACTATTATTATTATACAAGACTTTTAAAATCACAGTTCACAATAATATTGCATTATTGCATCTCAGACTATTTTCAATTTTATATCCAATCCAGGATTATGGCATTTCCACCCCTGGAAAGGATTCAAATTATCCAGTATAGATTTTCCATATATTAAAAATAATACATCTTTTCACAAATTCTTCAAATAGCCTCACTGAAAAAAATAATCAAAATCTCTATCCTGGGAAAAACTCTCAGTTGAAGCATGAGCATGGTAGCAGCACCTGAAGAGTGATTTTAAACAGAAATAAGAACTAATACGCTCATATTCTGTGGCCTTTTTTCTCAGGCAGTGAAAGTGAAGTGCAACCATATAACATAACATGCAGGGTGTGATTTAAAGCCATCAGGCATCGTTCACTTCACAAGTGCAGCTGTTTCTCTTCTCAGTAATTATGCAGAAAAGAATGTAATCGCACAACCAGCATGTTCTCTTCACGTCTCTGGCTTTGCACTGACTCGAACCTTAGACAGTGAAGCTTTCGCATTCTGATGTATCGTGTCACAATGCATCATTACAACCCCAGTAATAATATTGTGAACTGTGAAATAAAATAGGGTTTTAAAAAAAGTTTGGATCTCAAGTATATAAAATTTAAAATATATTTTTTAAATCTACATTCATGTCTGAAAAGCCAGGAACCAATGATATTAAAACTACATGACCAATAGCCTCCTGATGAAACCTGCCATCTCAATTTTTGGTCAAAATGAGATTATGTATGAATATATATTAAGATAATCTCCCGCATGTACTTGAAAAAGCTGGTGGTTCCATCTAGCTGTTTTGGGGTAAATTTACATGTATGTCACTGTATAATAATTATTTCTACATTCGTTTAGTGTTTTGTCATTCATGAAAACAGAGATAGTAGGTTTCATCAGGAGGTCGACAGTATGTTTTGCTTTAAAATACTAACATTTTGTATCATGTACAACATATGCTCTATATGCCCACCCTTAATTCTCTGCGCATTAGATCACTCTGAGCCAATGCATCTTTTTTGAGTGGCTTTTGTTCAACATATTCCAATCGACATATTTCCTCAACATATTCCCACTGGTTCCTGACATTTCAGACACCCTGTAAAAAAAATTTAAGCTGTATGCAGTGCATTGTGTAAAACAGCTGAGAGGGATTAAACCTTGCGTATTGGTTTCAAAAGCCAAATTGTGCGAATATTTGAACCCTGCATCGTGTCTGAACATGCTTCAAACCTTCCAAACTTAAAGCCCAGCTTCCTCTTAATTCCTAGCGACTTCACAGCAAAGGTGCATTGCAAAACAACCAAAAAAAAAAAAAAAGAAAGAAAAAAGGGGGGAAAAGGAAAAAGGCCCAGCAGCTAGAGCAAGCTGGGAATAACCGGTGAATTTAATGCATTTGATGCTAAGGCACTGATATTCTGATTGGTCAGAATGTGAATAAGGTTGTAAAACCGCAGTAAGGACAATAGTTCTGCAGTAATCTCAATGAGGAGTGATCACAACTCCATGTTAGGCTTAAAGTGAACCCTTGCCAGATGGTTCTACTGTTCATTCTAGAACTATGTCACGAAAAGCAACAAAATTTGGAATATAAGTAATTGATGGTTTTAAAAAATTTACCCCCATTTTCTTTATCAGCGTGCTGTAGAGGGGACTGTGGAGGGAACACTGAAAGTGGTGTGTGCCCAAGACGACCAGCAGGCAGGACTCTGTGCTAGGCTAAATGGAAACCCTAGCTGGCTCAGAAAGTGCATGAAACCCAATCAGGAATGATCTTGAAAAAATCTTTTTGAAAATATTGTGAATAACAATCCAGTGGGTGTCGATAAAATAAAACCACTATTGCACTCAATCTTGCCAGATGTAACTGATGGTCAGCTCGGCACTGAGCATCTCACCAATCTATAAGAACACATGAATTGAGCTATGGAATAACTGTTAAGAATAACACAAATTAAAAATTGTAATCTTGGGCAAATTGCTGTAGTATAACAGGAATTAAACACTTCGGGTTAATGTGTTAAAGAAGACCAATCAACTTCAGTTCAGCAGCAGTATAACCTCCACTGGTAATAATTTTCCTGTAACAACATGCCACATTAGGGTTTTATTCCAAAAATGGTCCTTGCAGTGAATCTCTTACTAATAATATCCTTTAGGATAATTTCACAATTAATAATGTAAAGCAAACAGAATAAACCTTTTCTGGTCTTCTGCAATGCAAACCTGCTCTGAAGTCAAGTTAGTAGCTTACATTAATCATATAGCAGTTTAAAAATGTGAGAAGCTTATTCTGTAACAGCATTATTCATGTGCTGGACATCACTGTGCAAACCGAGTATAAGGCAATACACCAAAAAAGTGATGGCCACATCACCCTTACCGTCCATAACCACCAACACATCCGTGGCGTGATGAATACTAGTAAACACTTTACTACAATCAGTGCAATGTTTACTAGCATCTCACAAACTTCACCCTTCTTTACAATACTCCTAGAAATCCATTAAAATGCCACACCGCATTTTAATCACAGGGTTAAACAGCCTTGTGTGATCAGGAAAACAGCAAGGATGGAGATAACACTACAGAATGCAGCTAATCATAGTTCACACTTACAATCATGAGTTTAATAATAACGATAGTCATAAATGCAAATACAGGAGAACTTTTCATATGTAAACAATTCCATCATTGGAAATAATTGGTAAATAGAATTTTGAAGTAAATGTAAAGTTTAAAACTATATAAATAGTGGTAATAATTAAAACTATAATGAGGGGCATTCAAATAAAAAAAAATTCATTTTATCCTGTTATATTTTTAAATGTAATCAAAATCCCACCATCCTTGTTATTTGCCGTGAAACGTGTCAGTATTTGTGTGTGTGTGAGACCATGAACCACAAGTTGGATTTGAGATAATGGACACAAACCTTACAGCAAGCACAGATCCATGCAGTTACAAAAGCAAGGAACCTCAGAACATACACAACTGATAAATATGAACACTAATAGGGATGCCAAAGGATTATGAATGCATGGCTCTGTAAACTACATACTTTTTTTTTTTTAAGAACCTCTCTGCTTAATTCTCTTAATTCTCTCTTTCATGACCTCATTAACGAGTCTGAATGATCATGTCACACAACAGTTATGCGCTTTGACAGCTTTGGCTCGAAAGCATTTGTTCCAGAGTCATGATGATGATACTGATTTTGCTCATTCTGTACAGTCCTCATTTATTTTTAAATCGTGTAAACAATTTGAGTTGCTCGAGTTGTTGCCATAGCGACAAAATGACCATGTCCCTAGATCCCGATGTCTCTGGCTGCTTGGTTCCAAACAAGCAGACTGCAGTGTTAAATCTTCCTACTCCCGGTATAAAGCTCTTATTTATATACACAACCGTGATCAGAAAAGTGGCAGGGACTTCATAGGTACGAGGAATTGTTTCTATACACGAGAAAACTCTGATAGCATGAAATCTTTCGGGCCAAAACAATTAGACTCTTATAAAATACAGGACATTGGTAAGCATGGCTGTGATAATATCACGTGAAATTAGCAATACACTTACTCAGCAATGTAAAAGCCCTATGATGGAAGATTAGGATGCAATGAATTATGGTGTCCTCCGCCAAAATTTGCAAAAAAAACCCAGCAGTAATATTTAATTACACTGTGCTGCTGGATGGCCAAATCTGATTGGTCAGGATATGTTTTTTTTCCCCTCAATAGCAGCATCTCTTGAATGCCAACTTTTTTTGGTCTCTATAGATAATCTTTGTTTGTTAGAATGAATAAATAAATGTTTTAAAAAAGAGAGATGCACATGACGCCAATAAAAAGGATACAAGAATGGGACTGTAAGCCACTCAGAAAAACTAAAAGACACGGCCAGCTACTTGGCTAAGCCCATTCAAATGGCATAAGGCCTTAAGCTTGATGCTAAGCGGTGGTCAAGCCTGCAACAACCACAGCAATGAAATGTGGACATCTTAATGTGCTTCCTGAAAACCCCATTCAAGATGTAGTCCCCCTTGTTGTTGTAACCTCCACTACTCTGCAAATAGTAGATACTGAAGCACATCGGTAGGGGCTGAGATTCATTCAGCCACAAGAGCATTAGTGATATCAGTACTGATGCTGAGGGATGAAGTCTGGAATATAGTCAGTGCTCCAGTTCATCCCGAATGTGTTCAGTGGGGTTAAAGTCAGGGTTCTTTGCTGGCTACTGCAGTTCTAACTTACCCAACCATGCTTTGTGCACAGGAGTATTGTCATGCTGGAAGAGGTTTGCATCTCTTAGTTAGAGTAAATGCAATAGGATAAATGGATATTCTACACCGTGTGCTTTGGAATTTTGTGGCAATAGTTTAAAAAGGAAACTTTTCACATGGTAAGATGGTTAGATATCCACATATAGTATTTTAGCTGTATAATGTATTTATATAATTCTCAAAGAAACTCAAAGCATTAATAATGGATAGAAACTGAAAAATATAATATAAATAAAATTATAATCTTCTGATGTGTCGTTGTTGGTGTAATGAATACAACATGGAGAACATGGACGCAGTAAGAATGTAACCTGGATATCGAAGTATATTCTCGATGTATATTTTAATTACGCTACATGGGTGTCATTAAAGCAAGTTAAACAGTGCCGTTTGCTGGTACAATAGCTATTTAGCTGATAGGCTGGGGGTTTAGAAAAGGGACACTTCAGCATTTAAGAAAACAAATTCTTACTTGATCTTAAAAAAATATTCATCGTAGTCTCCTGCTATGATTTGCAATTACGAATCACAACTGGGGTCAGAGTGACGCGTCTCACTCATGGATCTATTGCAACAATGTACAAATAGACTTGTGCGGGCATTTAATGTAAAACAAAAAATTTTTTTTGTTTGTTTCACCAGATGGTCTCGATGTCTGGATGAGAGAAACTTCATTGTTCTTAGAACTGCTGAAAGCTCCCATTTTTTGTGTGTCAACACTACTGGAACTATGGATGGTTATAGTTTTTTGAAAGCTTTCTGAAGGACTTTTTATCTCCTGTGTTTCTGTTACATGTGTACTTAAAGGAAATGGATAGTCCTTGACTTGGTGTGTTATGTGAGGAGACATTTATGGGCCGAGGGCATAAATGTTAAAATTATGGAAGGAGTCTTCAGGTATCAGCACTCAAACGATTACAACAAAAAAAAAAGCGCCAACGCATCTAATACCCGTCAGCCCATGCGCCACATTATTAAAATGCATAATAGGCTTAACATCCACAACAAAAATATTAATGATTAGTGATGGTGTTTTTGAGCTAGTGCATGGAAAACAATTTCAAGATGACAGTTGCTGCGTCCATACCGCACAGCAACAAAAATCAATAGGCTTGTGTACTTATCCAGTTTCAACATCCACTGCAAAACTAGTGGTGATATTTTGAGCTGGGGTGAAGGAACAAAAATTCAAGATGAGGCAGCCATATTAGATATCGGGCTGCAACAAAAATCAGTAGGCTTATTAATTACAGAGACCCCCAAAAAATGTTGATTTGCTTACAGTGTTCTTATGTTAGTGCATGGAAATCAAATTCAAGATGGTAGGTGTGTCATATTGGATAACAGCCTGCTGCAAAAATTGATAGGCTTGTGAAATTACACAGTCCCATCATCCACACCAAAATTGGAGATGACTGGCATTCTTTTGTGGACAAACAGGCATCGTGAGTGACAGCGGCATGAAGGCCCTTTGGGCTATGGGGTAAAAAATGTTATTTGTTACATAATATAAAAATTGTTACTGGTTCATATAATAGTAATTCAGCAGAAATAGCAGCACATATTTTTGCTCTGGAACCAGATGGAGGAGTTTCAGTTGAGGTACCAACTCTGGAACCATGTTGGCACGATCACATCCAAATCAAAAACCTGATTATTCTGAGGTTCCTTCAGTCAAGTTGTAAGACTCGATAAACATGTGAGTACAACAAAAAGTTTAAGACTACATAGAAATATGACCTCTAAACAAAGCAAATGGGCTCCAAACTTACCAAAAGAACAATCCAGAAAATAGCCGTGTTAAGCATGCAAACAAATGCACAAAAAAGACACACACACACAAAGAAAGAGACATGTATAAACCAACACAAAGGCAAACTCAAAAAATCAAAAACAAACACAGGTAAACATGACACAGCTCGACATTGGTTTAAGAAGCAGTTAAACATCTTGGACGTTAAATGAGAGAAGAGCTACAAGATGAGCTACAAGAGCAGCATCTGAAAAATAAAACACATCTTAATTTATAAAACTGAAACAATGACTGGTTATTAGACAAACAAAATAAACACACACCACACTTAATACACACAGCATTGACAAAGGAGCCTACAAACGTTTGTTCCAATTAGAATTGATGACAAGATAAAAAATTATTGTGGAATGAAACTGTTAGTGTAGGGTTAATAATGACTGGAGCTCACAGCGACTAACATACACACACTGACGGATGATGACAAAACGTCGCATTTTGCTAGAAGGACAAGAGGATTGTGTGGTTATGTGCTACACCCACATTCCTTTCCGCACACACACACACACTTACACAAACACAGCCCGAGGCAGAAAAGCAGGCCTCACTAATCGGCTACAGTAAGATCAGTTCCAACTGTATGCTCAGTCCTCATTTTTAAAAAACGGGTGGCGTTAAACGCAGTCAAAAATGATTTATTCCGCGAATGTTGTTCTGTCATCAAGATAGATCTGTTCAACAGTCACTCATATTCTTCAGAAGTTCTTTAATATAAGTGCTGATGTGGAAATCAGATCGGTAAACTGGTAGTGCTATGGGGGGGCGGGATTTTCACTTTCCACAGTCAATCACAGCGACAATAGACAATCATAGTTGTATTTAATGCATCTATGAGTACCTGAGGGACACGTTTTATGTACTGTATATTAGGGTCAGTGTTATGCACTGTATATTTCATCATTGCTGACGTCCATATACCCTCTGGTTTTATTAGGAGTGTAGCAAGTAAACAACAAGGGTACAAGTGCGCAAGCATGAGGTCCGTTGCTACCTGCATTTGTGGAACTAAGTCTGAGGATAATTTGTAGGGAAATGCCCATTGACTGTGTGTATGTAATACATCCTCCAAATGAACTAGAAAGGTAGTACAATAAGAGTATAATCAGGGATTAAGAGAGAAGATAGGGCTCTCCTCTGAAAGTGGCACATTACCCTGTGAGAGCTGCAAGGCCTGGGCATGATATGTTCTATATATTTTTGATATATTCATAATGTGATATATTTATTATTTATGATATTTATAATGTAATACTATTATTATTGTTATTATGATTAATAATGATAATAACAGCAGCAAATTGGTATTAAATGTTTCAATCAAATCTTTACATCCATATGCTATTATTTATACCAAACTCAATTGATATTTTTCACTCACTCACCTATTTGCCGATTCCAATTAATCCTAGTAGGGTCACAGGTAGGCTAGGTGGGTACACCCGAAACAGCTCGCCAGACCATCGCAGGGCCAACACACAACCATTCACACTCACATCTACCCCGAGGGGCAATTTGTAACAGCCAATTTGCCTGCATATCTTAGGTATGTAGAAGCAAACCAGAGGACCCGGAGGGAACCCACGCAAGCACAAGGGGGAACAGGCAAATGCCGCTCCGAAACCTCCGAGCGCAAGACGAACCCCGTGAGCACATTTAATTATTTTTTTGC
>JBCNYG010000012.1:19388783-19400513 GCA_039654305.1 Porochilus rendahli | reverse complement strand
GAACCATTACTGCCCCTCGGGTAGTAAGCCATGCGGCAGTCGTACATCAGTTGACTATCACAGAGACATAAAAGGTAGCTGTATTCATTTGTTGTCCTGCTACAATGCTACCACTTTTGTGTAAACATCGTAAAACTTGACTCACAGACCTGACCTATTTTCCCAGCAACAGATGTTGAACACATTTAAATGTGAACACAAGAAAGCGGCTTTCAAATCCACCTCACCACCTTTCTAATGTAATTCTGTTTAATTTGTCAAACATTAACAAACATACAAATAAATAAATAAGTAAATAACCTGCAGTTGTGTTTTTTTTTTTTGTGAAGTCAAAAAGCAACAAAGCAATCTCGTGAAGTTGTTGGAAAAGGACCAATGAAGTACAACGGACACTTTCCAAAACAACTCCCCGGTAATGCATCATACTATACAATCCATCCATCTCTGGGATTTAAAGTCAGAATCGTCCAGCCACAGAATTACAGCCATTGAGCTAGCACTGAACTGGGTGATTCGGATTACTAAACTTTGATTTATGAGACGAAAGGTATATGTCATGCAGCTCGGCACTGTTACACGTTGGAGGAAATCCATTGAAGTGTGTTTAATTTAAAAGGACAAAGCAATGTCCCCAAGAGCCTTCATGCTCATGGGCTTCAAATCCTATTTGTTTTTGCACTTAAGGTATTAAAAATGACGGAAATGGGTGAAAAAGCAAAAGGTATTGCAAGCTCCTTGGGATTCTGCTCAAGACACTGCATAGTTTGTAAGTGTCCAGATTGGGAATAAAGAAGATCTGCTGTCAAGTTGAAGAATGACATTTAAGCACAAAGAAAATGAAGTTGTTTAGGCTGCCATTTGGTTTCCAGTGATAAGACATTTTACAAATATGCATGTAAAGTAAAAGTAAGGTACATTTTAAACACAATCACACAGTGTGTCTTTCACAATAACCTATATGCATGTATTAGATAATTAACTGTATAATTAATATACAATATATATAATAATAATAATTATAATTAATATCAATAATAACCTAGAATGAATATCATAAAATACTTTACGAGGAAGCATGGTGGCTTAGAGGTTATGTCTGCATCACAGCAAGAAGGACCTGGGTTCCAATCCCGGTTGTTTCTGTCTATTGTTTGTATGTTTTCCCCGTGCTACAGTATATATACACATATTTTTTTATTTCATTTTTGTTGCATGAATCCACTTCTATCTATTTATTCATGAGCTGTGCATTATATTACAGGTTATAACATTTTTATGTAAGTGTCTCACTATATTCACCTAACCCTGTTACCTGAAAATAAATAAATAAATAAAATAGATAGTATAAATAATGATCATAAAAATAATAATTACTTTATCTGAATTATTCACCAATTTCAACAGAAAGTTGCATCAATATATATTTAGCCATGGATTCACATGTATAAAGAAGATCAAACAATCCCAAATATTTATTTGATAAGAAACATCAATCAGTGATGAAAAGTCTGGATTTAAATCCACCTGAATAAATATGTGATTTCATTGAATCTCGAATTGATGGCACAAATAAAAAAAAAAAGGAATTTACAATTACAAACAATTTCCATCACATTACCAAAGAAATGAAGAAAATATTTATGAAAAAAATAGAGCCAGGTAAAATGCTATAACTGCAATAAAAAGTTTTCATTAAAAAAAAGGGAAAAGATGGAACCCCCACCCCCACAATACCCAGGTAATGGGCTCAAATCCCTTTCAGACCACTCCTGCTCTAATGAGCCACCTGGTCTGGGTCTGAAAAAAGCCCACAGACTGTACACTAGGATTGTAACTACCTCTGCTCTGGATTTATTTTTGTAAATCAGTTTGTAAATCAGTCTGTCAGTTTGACCTTGAACTAAATCCTCACCACACCTGTGCACATATTTCCACCAAGCTTGGTAAGGACTCCACCCTTCGTGAGTCCCAGACATTATTTGATTAAAGAATGGCTTGGTCAAAGGTGAAGGTTTTTTGCAACTTCGAAACAAGTGCTGAAATACAAGCTGTTGTAGGTGATAGGTGGGCTCCGGAACTGCCAGTCTGTTGTCGAAAAGGCTGATTTCACCTCTGCCATTGTGACTCACTACTCTTTTGACTTCCTTGCACTAACTGAAACCTGGATTTCCCCACCAGCTCTTTCTTCTGCTTACGCTTTATCTCATACTCCACGAGTAAATGGGAGAGGTGGTGGTATGAGTTTGCTTCTGTCTCCCAGTTGGTGCTTTACATCACTCTCTTTGTCTCACCTACGCATCTCCTCCTTTGAGCTTCATGCAGTAAAAGTCCCCTTCTGGACCACTTGGACACTTTTTAGAAGAAAAGGACACACTCCTTAACACTTTCCCCACTGACAACACCCCTCTCACTCTTCTGTGAGACTTCAATCTCCCCTCTGACAAACTTCAGTCCTCTGGCCTTCTCCCTCTTCTCTATTCCTTTTCGTTAACTTTCAACAGCTGCTCTCCCACACACAAAGGAGGGAATCTCCTAAATCTTGTTTTCAGGTGTCCCTCCCCAGTCACAGACATTACTGCCACCCCACTTCACATCCCTGACCACCACATGATTTCCTTTACTATCGCCTTACCTATTCTACCTAACACCAGCTTTCAGTTTTCTTCCCTTACTCAGCAAAACCTCTACACTGCATCTCCTTCATCTGTTTTCTTCGTGTACTTTATCTCATCTTCCTGACCCTGTCTCCTTTTCTTCTCTACCACTAGAATCTGCTACTGACACCTTCCTCTATTCACTCTTTTCATCTATGAATCTCCTCTGCCAACCATCTACAAAATCCAAGACGACTTCTTGCCCTGCTCCTGGGCTCTCGGAGATGCTGCTAAGCAATCGTAGACAACTCAGAGCAGCTGAGAGAAAAATGGAAGAAATCTTAACTCGAATCAGATCTGGCTTCCTACCATGCTCTACTCTCCATATTTTCATCTAATGTGACTTCTGCTAAGACAGGCTTGTACAAGAAGAAGTTGGACCTTGCTGCACAAGACCTACGCAAACTCCACAACATCTTTTCATCCTTACTCAATCCATCTGCTCCCTCTGTCCCATCCAATTTCAGCCAAGATTTCATCAGTCCTTATCCCCCTTGTCCATCCTCAGGAGTCTAGGAATTTGTGGTTCAGCATGGCAATGGTTTGCATCCTACCTGGAAGGTCACTCAGGTAAGGTTACATGGAGGGGATCCACATCTCCACATCGACTTTCCACTGGATTTCCCCTGGGCTCAGTTCTTGGTCCACTTCTGTTCTCTCTATATACTAGGTCTCTTGGTGATGTCGTATCCTCACGTGGATTCTCATACCACTGCTATGCGGATGACACTCAACTTGTTCTCTCTTTTCCTCCCTCAGTCACCAATGTTTCTGCCTGGATCTCTGCACTTCTGGCAAGTATCTCCTTATGGATGGCAATTCACCAGCTGAAGCTCAAGACTGAATGCTGTCTCATCCCCAGCTGACTGATCCCACCATCAATATCTTGCAATCTTCTTGGACAACTCTTGTGTTCTCTGCTTCGGTGACTGCACGAAGCCTTGGAGTAACCATGGACAATTGCTTGTCCTTTGCTTCTCGTATCACTAATATTACTAATCAATATGTTGATTTCTCCTTTTTAACATTCGAAGAATTTGCCCATTTCTTTACACTGAGGCCACTCAGATACTTGTTCAGTCCCTTGTCATCTCAAGACTAAACTACTGCAACTCACTCCTGGCAGGTCTACCTTTGAGTGCAATTCAACCTCTGCAACTGATTCAGAATGCAGCTGCATGGTTTTTCAACCTTCTGAAATGATCTTTTACACTTTAATTGCTAATTTACATTTTTTTAACCCCTGTGTGAGAAATATCACACTTTTAATTGAAATAATAATAAAATGAAAACTTTTAGACATATTTAACCAGACCATCTTTGTTACCAATATTTTAAATGGATTAGAATTTAAAAAAAAAAATTGGGTGATATGGTTGTGAAGTGGTTAGCACATCCACCTCACAACAAGATGGTCCTGTGTTCATATTTTTATTTATTTATTTATTCATTTTCTCCCCATGCTTGTGAGGGTTTCCTCCAAGTACTCTAGTTTCCTCCCACAGTCTGAAGACACGCACCTTAGGCTAATTGGCGGTTCTAAATTGCCCCTATGTGTAAATGCAAATGGTTGTGTCCGTGCTAGCTTTGTAATGGACTCCCAAGCTGTTCAGGGTGTCCCCTGCCTTCATCCAGAGTCAGCTGAGATAGGCTTTAGCCTTCACGTGACCCTAGTAGGATTAAAATGTTCAGCGAACTAATTAGTGAATGAATGTTTAAGAGTTATTTATTTATTTTATGGTAAAGGTGTCCAGATGTATGCTAAAAAATATAAAGGCACTGCCACATCTGGAAGGCTTTCCCAGAATTCCGTAAAAATGTGCGAACTGGGACATATGCATGTGTTTTTGACTTAATGAAATATGTTAATTATTAACATTCCCTTTTAGCTATACCTTTACAGAGAATCTGATTCTTGATGGCTTAAATTAATTGACTTTGTGAAATGATCACACTGGTAATAAGAAATCAGTAAGACTGAGGCACATTTTATGTTGTGCAAAGCAGTCTGACACAGACAGGCAGTTTCAGAATAACTAGAATAATAAATTTTTTTTTTATTGACCCCAGAAGAGGCTGATACAGTTGCAGATAGAATAAAAATACAGACAGTACATACACAGTACTAATACAAAATACAGAACACGAATACATGGCACACACACAGTACACCACATAGATCATCAGTGAGTGTGTATAGAAGAAATACAAAGGAGCTGCCCTGTGAATGTAAACATAATCCTTCATTGTGCATTACCACTTATCCAATTTTGAGCCTTCGCTGTGGAGCTGTTCTGGAAACGTAAATATACTCATTCATTTTTACTGCTTGACCAATTCAGGTTCATGGTGGATCTGGAGTAGGAACCTTTACATGGTTGAGTTATTTAGCTTTCTACTGGGAATTCAAAACTGAAAGTTTCCATTAGAAGCAAGTAGGAAGCTTAATGAAACTGAAACGAAATTGTTGCCTGCAGTTATGACTCACTCCCTTGCATGTCCATTCAGTTCAGTTTTGTTTGTATAGCAGTATAATCTGGTTTCCTCCCACAGTTCATAGACATGCACATTTTTGTACATGGTTGGCTGTTTGAAATTGTCCCAAGTGTGGCTGTGAGTGTAAATGGTGGCCATATGACAATCTGGCAAGCTATACAGGGTGTACCTTGCTTTCACCCAGTGTCAGGTGCGATAGGCTCCATCCTCTCCGCCACCCTAGTGGGATTAAGTTGCTTGGCAGGTGAGCAATTTCTAGTACTCCTTGCCATTTTAATTATATAAAGTTTTCCATAGTTCTACGTTTCCCTGGTTAGACACATGTCTGTTTTCCCTCTAATTATAGCCTATACTTGATTATTTTTGAATTTATAATTTTTTTTTTACAATTTTTCTCTTGCCTCCATCCCACTCCATCCCACATTTATTCCACTGTTGTGTTCACATGTTCTTTGTCTTTTTCCGATTACTTTGATCTGACATGCTTTTGTTGCATTTTCCCTAGCTCCTTCTCGTCTTGGTTGTTGCTCCTCAGGATGAACTAACCTGGATTAACTTTGTATGATTCCACTTTGACCCTCATGGACTTAGATGATGATTTTTGGGTTCTGCCTATTAAATTCCCACCCAAGCTTCATGTTGGCTGTATTATTTGTGCTCGGCTGACTTCCACAGTTTCCACTCAACTTGTACAAAGGTCATATTCCCCATATTTCTGACCGATAAAATTAAACAAGGATGTAAATTTTCCAGCCATGTTCCTTTCCCTTTATAGCTTCATGAAGCATGAATCTATCCAAACACAAAACAAGCCAAATGTTGGGTCTCCACTGGGTCTCCACTGAAAAACTGGGTAAATGTAATGTTCTTGGCTGGGTGAATATCAAAGAACAAACAGAACACAAGATTGAAACTTTCACCAGGGATGGACATTATCTTTTAAGCCATTATTTAATCAATATTAACAAATTCAGCTTCTATCCATAAAAATAGTAAATGGCATGAAATACGACTGCATCATATTACTGTGTGTGTGTGTGTGTGTGTGTGTGTGTGTGTGTGTGTATTCCGTATCTAAGTGCTCTAAAGTTACATACTCACTATTGCTGTTATTTTATTTTAAACATAATTCTTGATAGATAGATAGGTAGGTAGGTGGGTTTGGGTGGGTAGGTAGGTAGGTAGGTAGGTAAGTAGGTAGGTAGGTAGGTGGGTGGGTGGCATAGTGGTTACCATATCAGCCTCACGGCAAGAAGGTCCTAGGGTGCAATTCTCAGCTGTGACGTTTGTGTGGAGTTGACTTGTTGTTCCCGTGCTTGTGCTGGTGGCCTCTGAGTACTCTAGTTTCCTCCCAG
Organism: Porochilus rendahli; assembly: GCA_039654305.1. Lineage (NCBI taxonomy): Eukaryota > Metazoa > Chordata > Actinopteri > Siluriformes > Plotosidae > Porochilus > Porochilus rendahli. The sequence goes on along the minus strand of JBCNYG010000012.1, from coordinate 19,394,008 downwards.
AATCCAATGGCATGCACATTGTTACTGGCTGTTCCAAATTGCCCCTAGAGGTGAGTGTGACGTTTGAATGTGTGTTAGCCCTGTGATGGGCTGGCGAGCTGTTCAGGGTGTACCTTGCCTTCTCCCCGTGTCGGCTAAGATAGGCATCAGATTTCCGAGGAAGGAATCCAATTTATTAAACCCTACTTGGGCACACCTGTAAGCAATCTTGTACATGCCCTAAATGGTTAATGCAAATCAACAAATCCAGTCTGCATATTAATGAGCCTGGCATGCCATTGTTCTGAATAATTGCTGCAGATGAGATAAAAACGAAAAACCAGAATTTTATGAAGATAGAGAGAGAATCTCTTATTGAGAATGTGAAGGCCATAGAGCAGGATCACTAAACTAAAGGAAGAGTTGCAGAGCAAGTGGAAACACTTTGCTCCCCCTGTTAGTACTGTAAGAGTTACAGAACTTTAAAAAATAAAAGTACACTCCATCTTTCTATTCTTTTAACGACATGTTTTGTTGCTTGACTGTTAAAGGATGATTTGCTTGGCTGTTGTCATGTGTGTTAAATGTGTGAAAAAGAAGCTCATTTGTTAAAAGTGGATGTAAAGAAAACACTCATCCCACCACCAGAGCTTGGCTGCAACTAGAGGGGGCAAGTGCGCCAAAGTGCCACGCACTAGGCTCACCTTAGCATTTATACATTCACACCAGTTAAACTGATTGATTACAACCACCCACACACACACACACACACACACACACACACACACACACACACACACACACACACGCATGCACCTGAAATTCTGAAGGGTGAAGTGTGCAAACATTACACTTCGCTTTATGTTGGTTTTATTAGGAACAGCAGTACTGATAACAAGACGATAGAGTGTAATGACTTGAAGATTTCCCCCCATTTTCTCACCTAATTTTAATTGTATCCAATTCCCACCTGTCTAGTCTTGCCTTCCCTATCACACGACCTCCACCAACCAGGGAAGTGCGTAAGAATGAACATGCTTCCTCTGTGACATGCAATGCTGCCACCTGCCACTTATGAACTGCTGCACATGCATATTTGGAATCGAACTAACACACCTGGAGGGAAAGCGCTATTGGCCCCCTCGTACGAATGAGCTCACAGATTCCCATGATTGGCTGTGAACGCGGTGAGTGACAGGGAAGTAAGTGTATGCTATCCCTCCCTCCTGTGAGAGCTGGATCAAATAGCTCCCATGGACTCCAAGTTGTGGATGGCTGCGGCATCAACCTGGATTCGAACCAGTGATCTCCAGATTGATAGTTGCGCACCTTGTTGATGCGCCAGTCGGGAGCTCTAGAATCTTTAGATTTAATTGATGATATTTGATTGTATGTTCACAGTATCTTAAGAAAATATTGAGTCATTTACACCATGCTCGGCTTAATTCCATGTAGTCGTGCCATCGTCTCCTTCTCCTGTGCTCCTGTGGTGGGTAATATTATGGGTATAATTGTAGAAAAATGTTTAAATTCCTCCTTAAATTACTTTTACTATGTAAAGCTACTTTGTAACCGGCAATTGTAAAAAACACTATACAAATAAAACTAAATTTATTTAAATTAATATGATGGTGATGAAGTATATAGAAAGTATTTTGATTTCAGTTAGATTCAATAAGAAGGTGTTTATGAAACAATTACTCCTAGTGCAAAATAACACTAATTAAATCACCACAATAACGTTGATCTAACGTATTACATGAAAGACATGAATAATTATCATTCTTCTCACACTACATTTCTATACTCCAGTCCTGTCCAGTCCATTTCCAGCGGCATCGTGTTTAGCTTGTCCACCTCACAGCCAGAAGGTCCTGGGCCGAAGTCTCAGGCTCAGACAGTGTTTCTGTGTGGAGTTTGCATGTTCTCCCCATGCTTGTGTGCGTTTCCTCCGGGTACTCCAGTTTCCTCCCACAGTCCAGAGATATGCATGTTAGGCTAATTAGCTGTTCCAGATTGCCCCTAGGTGAAATCCTGTGTTGTCGTGTGTTGGCATTACGGTAGTCTGACGAGCTGTGTGTACCTTGCCTTTACCCAAGGTTGGCTGAGATAGGCTCCAAGCCATCCCATGAACATAATAGGAATAAGCGGTGATGAGTGAAGTCGATGTCCTAGATCTGTTATGTGATGCCCGTTGACTACCCACAGTGGTTACAATAGCCATATGTATTTCTTATGCTTTTTTGGGTTGTCTGATGTGCTCAGAATCGGACGGTGATCCTACAGTAGTACTATAATTGCTCTACATTAAACCCATGGTATGTCATTATATACACCTATGTATCATATGATATTTTTATTACAGTATTAGGTTTAGCCCGCACAGTTTTCATGATTTGTGGTGGAGGTAATTTTTTTCCCCCATTTATTTATTTATTTTTTTAATTTTAAGTTTATTTTAGGTTTAAAGTGGTTTAAATCTCTGAAGGCAAAAAGGCTATACATTCTGCTTGTTCCACACCACTGAATTATTTACACATTTTTTGTGGCACTGGAGTAAAAACAATGCAACATATTAGAAATGAAGCCTGATACACCGATGAGGGTGGTCTTATGCATGCTTTTCTACTCCACACCCAGAATCCATGACGCAACCACCATAACACATAACAATCATAACACGCACATTATGTAGTGCCCTTGCAAGGAATTAGGGCAACATCAATAATTGAGCAGCTTAGCAGCATAGGAAAAACTGCTTTTAAATGTGACGTCTGGGATTTGATTCTTGGTAGAAGGGAGGCAGAAGAAAGTCGAATACATTCAGCATCGTGCTGTCCAAGTTTTACAGATCCCCTCTCTTCCTTAGTACAATATCATACAAGGTTAAATAATATCATAAAACCAGCAACAAAGTATTTAGGCAATGGTTGTTTTCTCCTTCCTCCTCTGATAGATGACACAGGAATGTCAGTTTATTAGGAACACTCTTACCCTCATTCAGATTCAACATTGACATCATGGTTTACGCATTAATAAAGGAACGCAGCAACTGAGCATCAGTTTTGTTCAGCTGAGTGTTGGATTTGAAGGAAAGAATAATGTTAGTTAGGCCCCTGTCACTTATGTTGGTCAACAGTCAAACAATAAATCCATGACAAAATATATGTGATATCTATACTACATGTTTTCCATTTCTTAGATCTGGTGTGCAATGCCCTATAATATCCTATAACTGTGTTATGATAGACATATCATATGCCAAGCCAAGGTCAAAGGTCGCAAATCAGGTACCCCACACACGGCTTCAGGTCATAGGGAGTGCCTATGCAAAATTTCAGAAAGCTGACCTGTGCAGGAGCTGAGCAATGGCCGCCCGGCCGCCTGGCCGCCACAAGTTTCATATGCTTTTCGGGTCATCTGATGCACTCAGAATTGTATGGTTTTCTTACAATAATCCTATGATTACTTTTAATTAAATACAGGGGACTTCCTTATACACCCATATGTATTGCACAACATTTTTACGACAGTCTTAGGTTCAGTCCTATGGTAGTAATACCGGGTGAACCAGTAAAACTTCCCACATTTCAAAGATAAATCAATAATTAAATACACACAAGAAACTTCATTCAATACAGTTTTTATTCATCATGTTTTAAAGATGATCCTTCAAATGGTGGCCATCATTGTATATGCACTGAGCTTTGGGTAGTGACCGAAAGAATGAGATCTCGAATACAAACGGCTGAAAATAATTTCCTTTGCAGGGTGGCATGTCTATTCATTAGAGATAGGGTGAGAAGTTCTGTCATCCGGGAGAAACTCGGAGTTCCGCTGCTCCTTCGCGTTGAGAGGAGCCAGTTGAGGTGGCTCGGGCATCTGATTAGAATGCCTCCCGAACGCCTCCCTGGTGTGAGCAAAGAACGTGGGACTCTTGGGGTCTTTCCCTTTTCTGGACAGTTTCAAGGACACTTACATATTTCACCACTGCATAAAACATCCTAAAACGCTTTATTTATTAATTGAACAACTGTTCACATTCATATTCCCAACTCTGGGTAATTTACAGTAGCGAATTGATCTAATGTACATGTTTTTGGACTGGGAGGAAACCAGATCACAAAGGAAACCTACACAGACACAGTTATCCCGTGTTCAATCCTGTGCAGTTTTTACCCATCAGCCAATGGGCATTATGGGTATTGTGGTCACACGTGATGTGTCTGCCTGTCCATAGTTGCATTGCGCACTAACTCCTCATCAATCACCATTTTTGGTGTGGATCTTGGGACTGAGTAACTACAGAAGCCAATCGTTTTCCTTGCGGTTTCATATCCAATATGGCAGCCGTAATCTCTGAGGGTTTTGTGGGGCTATTTTTAATATAGCGATTAATTACTGATGATAAATCTGCATTTCAACAGTTAACCTCATGTTTGCCTTCACAATGCAGGTCTTACATTGCCGCTTGATAAATGGGCACCATACGTGGAGTTACTGTGGCCATTCCATGATCATTCTCAGGGTTTTTGAAGTTGGACACACACAAAAATATGCATTTGTCTAATAAACATGGGCATGGAATATGCTTGTTTCTTAGCCATTATGCCTACCGGCAGTTACTGTGGCATTCACTGTTCCATGTACATTTTCACCTCCAGGAAAATCTACAGTAACAGCTAGTAGGTCATGTAAGTCTCATAGATGCCTTTATGGTTGCCACTGTTGAATTGACCTGGCATTTGACCCATAAATGGAAGCCATGCCCTCCTGGTTCTCAGTGTAGCTCCCTGGGTTTCCTGTATTCCAAGAGAAGTGCCTGGAGCACTTGTCTTATAATACTGTTTGACTCCTAGAAGGTTAAAAAGTCTTTCCAGCAATGTGAGACCGAGGATGTCTGCTCTCTTTAGTGTTGTAGTATGTACTCCTGCAAGACGCCTGGTATACATATACTGAGTATGCCTTAAATCTACTGTACTGCACTATTTCGGCACTGTTTCTATAGTTAAATTGCGTAGTGTACTTTACCCCAGCAGTGTACTGTGTTGCATAATCCTCCCCCTCTTTACAGGATAAACTTGGCACTTGGCACCCACTTGGCCTGGTGGTAGGGTGCTGGATTACTGATCCCAAGGTCGGGGGTTCAAGCCCCACTATCAGCGGGTTTTCACTGCTGTCCCCCCAGTGCAGCTAACTGGGTTATCAAATGCAGGCCATGTCTCTCACTGTCTGTGGTGAGAGGA
>JBCNYG010000012.1:19370930-19382892 GCA_039654305.1 Porochilus rendahli | reverse complement strand
CTCTCTCTCTCTTTCTCTCTCTCTCTCTCTTTCTCTCTCTCTCTCTCTCTCTCTCTCTCTCTCTCTCTCTCTCTCTCGCTCGCTCGCGCGCTCTCTGTGTGTGTGTGTGTGTTATAGAGAGAGAGAGAGAGAGAGAAAGAGGTGGTGGGTTGTGGTGATGGGGAAGAGCTGCCTCCCAAGCTGAGCCCATCTGCTCACTGTCTGAATCTGATTGACACAGAAACCAAAGCTATGACGCTTCCAGCAGTGCCAGGCTCTCAGAGTGTGTAGGACCATTTGCATGTGTGTTTATCAAGAATATGAACGTGTCATCATCAGGAGATCAGATACGCTAGTGTCATGAGAAGAGCACGCCTCCGTCATAATAGAGAAAAAAAGGAGTGAGTGAAGAAGCAGAGGGAGGGAGGGAGAGAAGGAGGGAAAGGAGAAGAGAAGAGGAATTAAAGGGAGCTGGAACGATTTCAGATATAGTGAGTGTGATGGATCCTCAGTGAGTTGCTCAGTGAGATAGAGAGAGCTAGAAAAGGAGAGAGAGAGAGCGAGCGAGTGAGTGAGAGAGAATGATAGATCGAGGGTGGGAGTCTGTGTGAACAGGACCTTCTTGGAAGTGTGTCTGTGTGCGTGTGTATATGCAGCTCGTGTGTCACTGCAAGAGGTGTGCTTTGCTGTCAGTGCTGCGACACTACTCTCTCTCTCCTTCACATACACACTCTCATTCACACACACCACACACACACACACACACACACACTCTAATTGTCTAATGCGCTGTGAAACTGGCGGACTCCAGGATGGACGGTGTGCTCTGAGACTGAGGACAGTGAGCACCGACACGCACATGCTCAACCTGCTACCTGACGATTCCGTTACACTGTAGGACAGTACACACACTCACACTCACACACACATTTTTTGCAAGCCATGGATTCACTCTCCAACGACATGGACGGGCTGGAGAACAACTCCATGAAGTACAGCAGGAACGAGCAGACGGAGAAAATGTGGCTTCGGCTCAAGGGAATGTAAGTTGTTGAATGTGCTTATCTCTTCGTTTATGGATGGTTTATGGATGAAGTTTATGCAGGTGAAGGAAGAGTGTGTAGTTCTGAATGCATTTTTCAAATGCCGACACATAACACAAATTGTCAATGATTGAACTGTCACAGTGTTTTGTAACTGTCGAGTAATAAAACAACAAAGCAAACTGAAATTCTGTGAGTCCTGGGAGTGAAGCCTGAGTGCTGGATAAATCATTGCTTTTATGACACATTGTGGTTATCTCCCTTCTTTCTTTAAGGTGGTTTAATGACCTCAACCCACATAAACTACACCTCTTACTTGGACTTTTAGTCTTGTTTTGGTCATTGGCTTGAAAACATGTTGCCTGAGAAATGTCAGTGCCATTATTGTGCCTGAGTCAGAGCCCTGGAATGTTTCTTATGATTATTCTTATGATAGATAATTATGTACAGATACATTTCTATATACAGCTTATGTGCAATTGTTGTTGACACTGTTCATTCTTTATTAGTATGACTGCAAAACAAATTAATAATAATAATAATAACAACAATAATAATAATAATGAATTAGGCTGGAGTTATAGCAGCAACAGTTATCCATACAAGTTTGCTTGATCTTCATTATTCCCAAGCACATTTTTAAGCCTAATTCTGCTGCCACAAGCAAAATCTATAAGTGAATTAAAAAAAACCACTTAGTTCACTTAGATTTATTTTTTCTTAGATCATAATAATTTTATATAAAACACATAAATCATCATCCTGCCGAAAACACTGATAATTAACAACATCCCCGATCGTACAAAACAACCAACAGCCTTCTTTGTCGAAGGCTCACATCAATACATCAGTGTACTCCAACAAATATCACCACGCTCCATCAAACACCAACAACCTCTATTAAGCACCAACAATCCCCCTCAAATTCCAACTCACATCACATTTTCCTGCAACCATCAGCAAAGACAAACACACACATTTCTCATAATTACCAACAAACAACAACAACCTCCACAAACACCCCAAAAAACATGAATGTTCTATAAAACATAAATACCAGAATTCACCATTACATATCAACAAACACCAACAAGCACTAGTTTTATCTCTTTTTCCATAAAGCACCCAAAACAGAGTATACTATATGATACTCTAACATTCTCCATGAACCACTAACAAAATTCAACTGATTTCATCAGTCACCAACAGTATTTCCCATTAAACACCAGGAACACCTACACCAACAATCTGTGTAATAATCAATTTAGTTCAACAATAACAAAAAATGCCACATGTATGCTTAGTCAATACTTTCTACAGCAATCACCACACAAACATCAACCTTCTCCATACTCTGATATTCTCCATTAAACACCACAAGGACCCCAACTTTATCTACCCGACACCAACAAACACCAACATTGTTCATTCAACACAAACATTGTTCATCGATAACAAAAGAAGCCCCAACTTCCTTTTAATGACATCAACAAAAAACAATCTTCATCATCACTGTGTACACAAATGAACATCATCAGTATTTTCCATCAAAAACTAACACCACTAACATTGTGCATAGCACAAACACCAACGTTCTCAAACAGTCTCAGTCGATCACTAAATACAAACATTTTTTAATAAGACACCAGTAATCACCAGCATTATCCATCAACTACCAACAAACCTCAGTTTTCTCTATTAAAACACCACAAAAGCCCAATGTTTCTCTACACAACAACAACAAACACCAACATTCTCTATTTATCACCAACATTCTAAGTTTAAGATCATCATTGTACAACAATAACAAAAAACAAGCTAACTTTCTCCATTAGACATCAACAAAGGCTAATCTTTTTTTTTTTTTTTATCAATCATAAATGTGACCCACTTCAGCATAATGAAGTCACAAGGTAGTGTTTTGACTGAAGTCAGTTGAAAGTGGCACACCTATATGAAAATGCGATATTGTCCAAAATACATCTTTCAAAGCGCAGTCTTTGACGAAGTTCAAAATGTTTTTATTTTTTTTCTCCATTTTTCTCCCTAATTTAGTCATATACAATTCCCACCCATTTTGCCTTCCCTATCACATGACCAAAACCAACCAGGGAGGAGTGTGAGCATGCACATGCCCCCTCCGTGACATGCAATGCTGCCATTCGCCTTTTTTGAAACTGCTGCGCATGCATATTTGTGGGCGGTCTAACACCCACGGAGGGAAAGCGTTATCCGCCCCCTCGTACAAATGAGCTCAGAGACGGCCATGATTGGCTGGTGATCGCTGTGAGTGACAGGGATGTAAGCTATCCCTCCCTCCTGTGGGAGCTCGGCCAATTAGCACCCATGGACTCCCGGTAACGGATGGCTGTGGCATCAATCTGGATTTGAACTTGCGATCTCCTAGTTGATAGTCCTAAAAAACTTGTTTAAGAAAAGGTTTCATGTCCAAGTTGTAAAACAATGACAATATCGACTTATTTTGCAGATTTTCAAATGGCTTTGGTGATTGCTCAGGGTATTCCCCTATTATCCATATTCGGTAGCAGAATACTCTACCTACTTACAGAATCCCTGAAATATTCCCTGTGTCATACAGTGGTAACCCAATCAGAAGCCTCAAAACAGACACGACTCAGTGTAAACAGAACTCATCTGTTGCTAGGAAGACGCAAGGAAGGTTGCGCTGATTGGTTTAGAGACGGATTCATTTAGTTTGTGGTTGCTAGGGAGTTTAAAATGCAGACATTCAGAAACTGGTTCTGTAACTGTAATGTAAAGTGATTTAACTCAGTCAATTTTCATGCTATAATCAAGTATTATACCTAATTTTGAAGGATATTAAATTCTCTTTCCAATGTTCTAAAAACATAGAGAAACCCACATAGATACAGCGAAAAATCCATACAGTGTGTTACACCTACGAGAAAGGAAAACACCAGTGTCAGAAAGAATGTTCTAGAAAGATCATAAACAACTAAACGCTGGCAGTTTAAAGGCTCTAAAAAAAACCTAGTCCACATTTCCGTTCCACAACACTTTCTAACAGCCAATTATCAGGGTAGTTATCACTCTACAGTGTTTTCACTTTCTCAGCTGTGTGACTACTAGAACAGAATAAAATACCTTTTAGAAAGAACAGAATAAAAATAAAGTGTTTATTGTACTGATACTGAACTTAGGTTGGCACGGTGGTGTAGTGGTTAGCATGTCTGTCTCACAACAAGAAGGACATGAGTTCATGTCCTGGACTCAGGCGTTTCTGTGTGGAGTTTGCATGTTCTCCCCGTGCTTGCTTGGGTTTCCTTCGGGTACTCTGGTTTCCTCCCACCGTCCAAATACATGCACGTTAGGCTAATTGGCTGTTCCAAATTGCCCATGGGTGTGAGCGCATGTGTGTGTTCGTCCCTGCAATGGTTTGGCAGACCATTCAGGATGTAATCCCACCTTTGCCCAGTGTCCGCTGAGATAGACTTCAGCCTCCCTGTGACCCTAGTAGGATTAAGTGGTTCGGCAAATGAGTGAGTAAGTGAGTGGTTTTATTATTATTATTTTCAAATATTTGTTTGGCTAAATATTTTATTTAGTGTTGTTAAAAGTCATTAAAGAAGAACACTGTAAATCATTTTAATAAATTAAAACAGGGCAGCTTGGTGCATGGCATGTAGTGTGAACCTGTGAACTTCTGAACGATTCACACATGATGAGGCATCCTGCACACCTCACTTGGCTCTGAACTCTGGCCCTCTGTACAGAGAAATGAATGAGGACACATGCACACATACACACATACACACACACACACACACACACACACACACAAACACACTTAGCAGTGCGAAATAAGTACACACATCTTACAATACTGTTATCTTTTCATTCTCAATTCTTTCGCTTGCATTCAGGTCTAATACAATCATTTTTATATTTCTGTTTTGCAGGCAGAAGTACAAAACGACCTCTCAGAGGTAAGAACTGTGTCATCCTCTTCCTTTGGGATTTGCGCTACAGTAACTTGTTTGGCAAATGAACAACAACATGTCTCAGGGGCTTTTTCATGCATGACAACAGCTCGCCATATGGAGAGAAATAGCGCTTAAGATGATTGTTTATTTTACACACTTCTACTCTTTCATATTCATATTTGACACTGTTGTAATCCTTAAAAATCCTAAAAAATTTAACGCTGTATTTTAAAGCAGTACATATTTATTGTTTGTACCTTTTCTCACTGTGAGAAATTGGTCAGTGATGTTACTGTGTGAATCTATCAGAGGAAGGACTCAAGCTCTGAGATTATACACGTTCTCATCCCACAGTTCTCCTTGAGTCAATGGTCTCACCCCTCCCTCTGCTCCAGTAGCAAACAATGTGCTACTTTAATACTGTGTTAAAACAATCCAGAACAACATCGTCACAACATTCGGCAACATCCTAGGCTAGATGTTTATAACCAGGTCAAGAGGCAGGTCAAGGCTCAGCAACATTCTGTGGCAATAAAATGAAGTCAGCTGACGTCTTGAATGAACTGAATGACCGTGCTGACAACTTTACATCAAGGTCAATGAACAATGTCATGGTGACTACATACTATGATCTAGGCTAAAGTTGGTCAGACAAAATATTAAAGATTCTTTCAAATTTTGGTGGTGTATTTTGTAGCGCAACATGGTGGTGTAGTAGTTAGCACATCCTCCTCACTGCAAGAAGGTCCTGGGTTTGAGTCTCGGGCTCTGTGAGGGCGTTTCTGTGTAGAGTTTGCATGTTCTCCACATGCTTGCGTGTGTGTCCTCTGGGTACTCCTGTTTCCTCCCACAGTCCAAAGCCATTGAGTTGTGGGGGATAAGATTGCTTTTAAAAGCAATCTTATTCTTGAAGCCGCATCTCTGAATAAATTGCACTGGCAGCAATCATATTTAAAGTGTCCATATTAGCAATATCCATGAGTGTAACTGATTAATATTTGTTGTAGGAGGCATATTGTATTGAAGTGTGGTGGATTATGGGATGCTCTTTTGTAACATTAGTGATGTATATTGATAAGGTACAGATGAAGAGGAGTAAAGAGGTTACCCAAATGTAAAGGGATCCGAACACTGATGAATTGAGTAAGCAACATGCCACTTTTAGTATGTGTAGGAGAGAGCGAGAGAGAGCGAGAGAGAGCGAGAGAGAGAGAGAGAGAGATAGAGAGGATAATGCTGTAGTGCCTCCATGCTCTCACACAGACAGAATAGTTTGGCACAGTGAAGTAGGACTAACACACACGCAAGAAAATGCTTTAATATAATGATAAAGAGAGCGAGAGAGAGAGAGCAAGAGAGGGAGAGAGTGCATGTGTGTGTGTTAGCGCCACATCATTGTACCAAAACTATTCTCTCTGTATGAGAGCATGGAGCCACTATACCATTAGCCCCGGACACCCCCCCCCCTCCTTTTTATTATATTAAAGCGTTTCCTCTTACATAAGTTAATTCTTCATGTACCATCATGTACTTTCTCTTCTGAACAAAACCTCATGTAGCAGAATGTTGTATTGATATTGGGCGGCCATACTGTGTGCTTTTTCCCTTACTACAATACGGTACTAATTTGACACCACTGCATACTCTCACCACCTTCTCACCACCATCACATCCTCCTCCCCCTACTATACAAACTCCACCATCATTCTTACCCCATCCCATCAACACCAACTCACTATCTCCGCCATCAACACCAACTCACTATCTCCGCTATCATCACCACCACCATCACCCACTTCAAACACTCACTCTTACATCCTTAGCCATATATAGCCCTCACCTATGACACAACTACACAAATACAATACCGTCAACACCACCCTCATTGAAATCCCCCCCCCCACACACACACACCCCTCAACATGACTACTCTCATCACCCTATCCGTTATCAGCACTCTAGTCCATTCACTAGTCCATTGGCTCAGTGTTTACGCTCTGACTGTGTGGTGGCAGTGCTAGAGTTTGAATCTTGGTCAAGGACCTGCCTGTGTGGAGTTTGCATGCTCTTTCTGTGCGTGCCTGGGTTCCTTTGGGTATTCTGTTTTCCTCCCACAGTCCAAAGACTTTTGTACATTAGTTCAACTGGCCACTCTAAATTATCCAAAAGTCCTATTGTGCATGTGAATGGCTGTTTGTGTATGCTCGAGTCATGCAATAGACTGATGACCTGTTCAGGGAGTACCTTGCCTCTCTGGCTAGCAATGATGGACTAACAATATTAAAGTTGTCACATGATCACATACTTCTTCACACACTCTTACATCTTGACCGCTTCAAGGTGACAGTGCATATTATGTAACACAGCATCTGTTTGTGCACCATGTGTTTGTAGGAGGTGTAACACACAGGTTAGTCTGCCCCATGCTATTGTAACACACAAGTTAGTGTGAGCGTGAAGCCAAAGTGTGATGGCGCCTCCCTCATGAGCTGATAAGTGGTTGTTGAGCAGAGGTTGTCGCTGTGAGTGGGAACAGTGCATCCAGCTGTGTTAGGTGAAAACCTGCATAATATATTCAGATTATAAAATAAAAACGGGAAAAGAGTAGAAATCCTTTAACAAGATTTACCAGAATCTAACAAATATTTTTCCTCATGGGAATTTACATTCATGTATTTTCACATAAATAAATACATACACTGAATGAATTGATTGACAAGGTTATGGATAAACAGATGGATGGATCGATTGATTGACTGATTCATTGAGTAAGTGATGAATGGATGGGTGGTTGGATGGATGGGTAGTTGGATGGATGGATTTTCAAACACATACTTAAAGATTTTAGACTTTAGATGCATCAATGTTTTTTAGGCTCACAACTTTTAGCAAGACCAGCTACAAGGAGCATTTCCTCACTACTGTGTGATTGGATTTTACCCTGTATCTAAATTCGTTCATTCATTCATACATCTACTTTCGGTAGATGCTTTCGGGCAGCAGCCTAAGCAGTGAGGTCCAGACGTCCCTCTCTATCTCTATCTAAATTAAATTCCACTTTATTGCCATTTTACCAGTATATTAAAAATCCTACTATTCTATCTGGTGCAGCAAACAACAAATTACTCTTAACCACTGCACCACCATAACACAAAAAATAGCACTGACAAAATTACAGTAATGTATATATTAAAAAAACAGAAAAGTGGGATCTATACATATCCTCAGTACAAGTGGTATATTTGGGTTTATCACTTTCCAGATACTTATAAGTTACACTCTTGGGGTTTAAATGAAAAGCTTTAATTACTTCTTAGCAACGGGTAGTGTTATTCTAGCTAGGCACCATGATGACCTCAAAGAGAAGTACAGATTTATTTTAATGTTATGCAGGCAGGAATTAAATAGCAAAAAAATATTGTGCTTTTGGCTTTTCAGTTCTTCATCATGCTCTGTTTTTATTTATTTTTTTTGCTCTCACCCTGGTCCTTCGCTCTAAACACTCATCTCTCCTCTAATGAGGCCCACTTGTAATAATTGACACAGGCACCAAAATAAAAAGCTTGACAGTCGTCTGACCACCATAGCTGACATTGTTAACAGTACAATTTCATATTATAGACTAATTTGTATATGATATAATACTAGTAGGATCAACCCCAATAACTGATCCTGAGGACAGAAAATCAAAGTACAGAAATAAAAGCCAAAAGAAAATGACCCCAAGGTTAAGCCTTAGTGTCCGTGTATCCACTAGAGGCCCCCATAAGCTGTTCCACCATAATGTGTACTAAACAGAGCCATGATCTCTGTTGTTAAATTCCTTAACCCAAAGCTCATATTGAATCTACAGTACAAAAGACAAGACCAAAAAAATAAATAAAAATACTGAGTAGTCTTTCATGAAACTGTTGATTGACAGATCTATTGTTGTCTGCACTGATTTCTTTTTTTTAAGAATGTTAAGGATTGGGATTGATAATGTGGTGAAGGTGGAAGTAAGTGTAACCACAGTATTAATAAATTATATATTTATTATTATTATTTTTAAAAAAAAATTCTTAATTTTTTCCCCTATTCAATTCCCACCTGTCAAGTATAACCTTCCGTATTAGACCATCATCAACCTGGGAGGGGCATTAGCATGCACATGCCCCCTCTGTAACATGCCACCTGCCTCTTCATGAATTGCTGTGCATATTTGGGGGTGACCTAACACACTTGGAAGAAAAGTGCTATCCACCCCCTCACATGGAGGATCTCGTAGATGCCCATTATTGGCTGGTGATTGCTGTGAGTGATGGGGAAATGAACGTATGCCATTCCTCCCTCCTGTGATGACTGCGGCCTGGATCAACCATCAATCTGGATTTGAACCAGTAATCTCCAGGTTGATGGTCGAGCCACTCTGGAGCCCCCTAATAAAAGATGATGACCATCATTTAATAAACAGTGAAATTTAGCAACAATAATTAAATCTATTTTAAAGTAGTGCCAATAGGAGACCTGCGATTTTATACTAATGTGAAATTCTAGTTCTGTACAGTGCCTTGCAAAAGTATTCATGTCCTTGGCATTTTTCATGTTTTGTTGCCTCATAACCTGGAATTAAAATAGATTGTTTGACGATTTGCATCATTTTAGTTACAGAACATGCCTACAACCTTGAAGATGTAATTTTTCTTTTTTAATTGTGAAGCAAGCAACAAACAGGACAAAATAACAAAAAACTTCAGCATGCATAACTATTCACCCCCGTAAAGTCAGTACTTTGTAGAGCCACCTTTTGCAGCAATTACAGCTGCAAGTTGCTTTGGATAAGACTCTATGAGCTTACCACATCTTACCACTGAGATTTTTGCCCATTCCTTAAGAAAAAACTGCTCCAGCTCCTTCATGTTGGATGGTTTCTACTTGTGAACAGTAATCAAGTCTGACCACAGATTCTTAATTGGATTGAGATCTGGGCTTAGACTAAGCCATTCCAACACATTTAAATGTTTCCCCTTAAACCACTGGAGTTTTGCTTAAGCAGTATGTTTCGGCTCATTGTCCTGCTGTAACGTGAACCTCCATCCCGTATCATACTACAGGCAGACTGAAACAGGTTTTGCTCAAAAATATCCCTGTATTTAGCACCATCTTTCCCTCGAATCGGATCAGTTTCCCAGTCCCTGCTGCTGAAAAACATCCCCACAGCATGATGCTGCCACCACCATGTTTCACTGTGGGGATGGTGTTCTCGGGGTGATGGGATGTGTTGGGTTTGCGCCAGACAATTGCGCCAGCGTTTTCCTTGGTGGCGGAAAAAGTTCGATTTTATTCTCATCTGACCAGAGCACCTTCCTCCTTCATATTTTTATACACTATATATTTTGAACATTAAGTATTGGCTTTTTTTTCTGGCCACACTTCCATAAATTCCATCTCTAAGAGTGTACAGCTTATTGGGGTCTCATGCACAGATACACCAGTCTCCGATGTGGTACTCTGCAGCTCCTCCAGGGTTACCTTTGGTCTTTGTGCTGCCTCTCTGATTAATGCCCTCCTTGCCCGGTCTGTGAGTTTTGGTGGGTGGCCTTCTCTTGGCGGGTTTTCGCGAACATTTAAGTCTCTTGGTTCGCCTCACTGAGAGTTTATTGCAACTGGAAATGTCCAAATTTGTCCACTCATACATGACAGCCTTCCAAAGTTCAGCGGTGCTACTAAACTTTCGTCCAACTAATTTATGTTGGATGTAAGCCCAGATGTTCTCTATTGGGTTCAAATCTGGACTCGGTCCCGGCCAGAATAGGAGCTTGATGCCGTTCTTGTCCAGCCAAGTTTTAGTGGCCTTGGCGGTGTGAGCTGGGGCATTTAATTAGCTGGCATTCAGACAAACCATCACCATTAACTGGTAATGATGTATTCTTGGCTGTTTGCGTGTGCAAATACATTCATCATTCCAAATTATTCACTTGACTTAGAAGCGGTATAGCGAGCAAAGCCCACTCGTTAGCCATGCTTGGTTTATTTCGGTTTTCCCAAGAAAATGATGTCCATGATGATTCCTTTTCTGCATATTCACTGGAAAGATGTTCCTTACAATTACAATACAATACTTAGTGCCTATAAAAACATATGGCTATTTCCTTCAGCTGTACATACTTTTATTGCACTAATAAATAAATGTTGCATGGAGAAGCCAAACGTTGTGTAACTGATCGGTTTACAAGTTACATTGTTAACATATCGTGCATCCATTAAAACATTAATTAAGGAATATATTTTCATTGCCCAGTCGTGTGCCAGTTGTTTAGGTCAGATGTTCTCTCCTGCAGTGTGGTCGAGAATTTTAAAAGATCTCCTACAAAGGGTTTTAATTAGAGACCTGCTAATTATAGACTTCTTCATAGTCTGAGAACGCTAAATCCAGCTGATCTGGTTGAATACCAGACAAAAGGGCAATTAAATAAAAGAAAATAAATAAAGTCGGTGAAAGTGTAAAGCCCCTGTCACACGTTGCCGATTTAGCCAGCGTATGCCGGCATCGGAGAAATTTGGCGAATACGCTGGCGTATGTCGAATAAGCTATTTTCAGGCTTTTTTTCCCGAGTGAAGGAAACTCCAGCTTCTCGCCCATCTCATGAGATGTCTTGGAAAAGTTGCAGCAGTACTAAGAACAGCTCTGCACATTGGGATCCTAAATGCCGCTAGAAACACATTTGGCTCACACATGTTTTCCCCAGGGTGCTACCAGCCCCAAAATCAACAGGACCGCAAACCGCAAAAACATGTCACTGAAGAATACCCTTACTCTGCAGATTACTGGCTTCATGCCCAGTGGTTGTGCTAATCTTCAAGAAAACTCTGTAGTCCACACCTTTTGGTTTAATTGTGTGTGTGTGTGTGTGTGTGTGTGTGTGTGTGTGTGAGAGAGAGAGAGAGAGAGAGAGAGAGAGAGAGACAAAAACCAAAAACAATACCTCCACCTCT
>JBCNYG010000012.1:19148658-19162689 GCA_039654305.1 Porochilus rendahli | reverse complement strand
TACACACATACATACACATACATACACACACACACACACACACACACACACACACACACATATACATACACACACACACACACACACAACTATTCATACTTTCACCTACACCTATGGGCAATTTGAAACACATAGTCAGCCTAATGTGAAAAATTGGAGTACCTCGAGGACACCCATGCAACTACATTGAGAACAATAGAGCTCCACATACAGTTACGCTCTTACCGAGGCCAGGACTTGAATCCAGAACCTTTTTACTGTTAGGCAGCCACTAATATAATAATAATTCATTATTTTTTGCAAAAATAAATAGAAATAAGGTGATACAGAAAAATGCTAAGATCTAAAAAGAGACATTTTATAATGTCCTTTGTGTTTATAATTGACAGTTCCAGAAACAAAAAACAACCCAAGATTATGAAATGATTACGGATATCTAAACACCACAAAAAAGGTGTATTTTGACAAACATTTGATACTCATACAGACAGTCTTTATATCACCCACCCCTATGCAAGACTGTATCACTACACAATACCTGCACAGGAGGAAGCTAGAAGTATAATATGCAAACGCTTTTAGGTACTGTAAAAGTATGGGATTGTGAAATGTAATTAACAGCATACCATTCAGTTACATAAAGGGAACAGTATGTAATGCCTGGGATCAGACACATTTCAAACCAATTACTATAGCAACACAAACACAAACTACTGACACGTTTACCTACATAAAGTAAACAAGAATGAAATGAAAGTGATTCAAGATCATCAATACCTCATAGAGAGGTTGGACAGCTTGATGTGGACTGTGTACCCGCGAGGGTGTGCCGCTGCGTTGCTCAGAAGCACTCTGCCAAACAACCATTAAAAAAAAAAGAAGAAGAAAAAAAAAAGAAAATTAGATTTGCTGGATGTCATCCACACATGAAACAGGTCTGGACTTCACACAAAGCTATTCTGAGTCAGCCTTGTTGTTTGCTTTTAGGGAGAGACAACCAGGAAACCAGAAACTTCCTAACTTGGGACTGCAGGAGAAATAACACAGATAATCAAGGTCTGCTGATCTAAGGTCAATAAAACTCCTTGTAACAAGCTGTAGTGTTGATATACATGTTCTTAGTTCGTGGTCAGCTTATGAATATACTTTGAAAAATAGTTAATCTAAAAAAAATCAAACTCTGACAACAATACATGAAAGTCGGTTTTCGTAGGTAAACAAAATACACTTAGCTAAATGGTTCTGCTTTTAGGTGTCATGCAACACCTTTTCTTATCTGTTTTAATTCTCACCTGGCCAAAACTCTGGACAGTGTCTCTAATTTCATGCAGGACTCGACGCAGCTGCATTTCTGTACTGCCCATAGTTGGAGAAGGAGTTGGGGTGTCAGATGGAAATGAGGCAGACATTGGGGAAAATGGGGCAGGCGGAGTGTGGAAAGGGAAATTACTCTGATGTCCATAGGGCATGGTGGAGTTATAAGGTGCGTTACCAAAGGCCAGACTGCAGGGGGCACTGTTGGTTTGGGTAAGAGGCACTTGAGGGTTGTAGGAACCTGCCTGCAGGTGCAGGTTATATGAGGAACCATATTGGTTACCTAGAGGAGGGGACTGGAAAGGCATGGAAAGATTGTAAGGCATGCTTTGCGGGTGGGTATAAGCCATATTTTGTTGGGGGAAAGGTGAACCAGAAGGTGGCGTGTATATAGGGTGAGGAAACTGTGAGTTTTGTTGTTGAGGATACTGAGGATACAAGCCACTTTGTGTGAAATGGTAGGGGCTGTGCACAGGGGTATGACTGCGATTAGGCATGTTAAAAGGTTTCTGGTAATGGGAGCCAGCTAATCCTCGAAATTGTGGAAGTTCTTGTTGGATGTGACGTGGAATTGCAGCGTGTGGTATCCTTGAGTGCAGGGACAGATCTGGGACACTGTTTGTACTCCGTACTGGAGCTTGTGTCGTACTTCGCAAAGGCCAATCAGCAGGGATGCTGTATAGTGAGCTAGTTGACTGAGACAAATCCTGAGGCACATTCAAGGGGTATGGAGGCATTCTCGTGCTGTTTAGCTCTGTGCCCGGATTCAAGCTGTCTGAGTCTCCACCAACAAAATCCAACTGATATCTGTGCTCAGTATTGCTGCCCTCTTTCTCTGCCGAGGATATGGCCTCCTCTGATTCCTCGTCATAGCAATAGCTGTATAACGGTGTGGTGCACTGTTGGACTGAGCCCTGACCCAGCTGGATGTGCACCGATGACACCACCCGGGTTTGGTTCTGCAGCGGGTTTGGGAGGGAGCTGGACCTTTGAAGTGGGTTTCTTTCCTGCTCACCCAAATTCCTCAGCAGGTCACTTGACCTAATCCAAACCCGTCCCCTCTGTTCCTCGCATGAATTTGTTTTCTGCTGGTCCTGAAGACGAGCACCATGGACAATAACTGTGGTACTAAGGTCATGAACACTGGACTCAGGAACAGAATCTGAACTTTGGCCTGCGGTGTGTACATCATCTAACACTGGTTCTACTGGAGCAGAAGAGCTTGATGGTGATGATGAATGAGGATGAGCTTGTTCACACACGGTGGGTGCCTCTGTACTTTCATCAGGTACATTTGATACTGATGCCAGATCTGTAGATGTATCTGGATCTGCTGACTCTACAGTGGACAATGATTCTGTGCTAGAGCTTGCCTCAATTACAGAACCATCAAGTTTATCATGAATTTCTATCTCAGACTCTGCAGTATCCAATGTCTCTGGTCTTGTCATGTCCACGACACAGAGGTCTGGCACTTGTTGACTGACATGTTCAGGGACTTTCTCAGCAGCAATTGGGCCAAAGAGCCCCATGCTGGTCTGCACAAGTAGGTCCTCATCCAGTAACAGTCTTTCATTTTCCAAAGACCCAGATGTTCCAGGTCCAACTGAATGTGACGTTACAGTCGTTTCACTGTCACAGCTGTCCGAGCTCTCCTGGACCTAATGCAGAAATGAAACGATTTAGTAAGCTTTACGTTTTATCATATTGTGCACAATATACAGTGCTAATGATGAATTTAAACAAAAAGTCAGACACAAAAATTGGTTCTGTTGAGAATACATAAATTTATAGTATTTTCTTTGCCCCATGAACTTAAAACAATAAACCTTATAATAGGAAGACAATATTGACTTCTGCCAGACTGGCTTGTGGAGCGGTTCCTCCTAATTCTTCACTGTAAAATTAACTGTATATAGTATCTAGTGTGTGAAAAAAGAAACTTTTGAATTAAATTTCTGTCAGGAAGACAGAGCTAAACTGGCCTATGATTCGGACAGCAAGGGGCAATGGTGGCCCAGTGGTTAAGGCTTGGTGTAACTGATAAGAAGGTTGGGAGTTCAAGCCCCAGTACCACAAAGCTGCCATTGTCGGACTCTTGACCAAGGCCCTTAACCCTTAAAGTTGTGTCAATGAGATAAAATATGTAAGTTGCTCTGGATAAGGGTATTTGCCAAATGCCATAAATGTAAATGCAACACTCTGGACTACAGGATGAACACACACCTTCAGAAAATTAACCGAGCCTTCTGTCAAGGGATCCTCAGCAAAGCCACTGCTGTCTGATTGTTGACTAGCTGTCCTCAGTAAGGGCTCTGGAAACAAAATGGACAAGGAGAAGTTAAGACAGTGAGAAAGAACATGCATTAAAATTGGTTGTAGCATAAAAATATGTTTGGATTAACATTAGTGAGATTGTCATTGTTGACTGGTTGCAATTAAATTAGATGATGAGCCATGCACCACGATGAACCTCAGGTGAAACCCAAAATGTCAATGATGGTTAAAAAGGCGATATATAAAAGGTTTAACAAATAAAACAACAAAAAAATTGTTATTTACAATCACAGGACCGGAAAACCAGCAATCAGGCAAATTAAACCGCCTTAGAGTACCAAATCTTATTAGTGCCAGTCTAAGGCAGGGACTGGAAAAGCTGCCAAAATTCACAGTATGCTTTACGGCAGAAAAACGTAAGAAGTCCTATTTGAAATCTAGCACCAGAGGACAATCAGGATCCACTGGTCAAGCACATTCCAAACTCAGTTTACTTTTAGGGATGGGTACGAAATTATCCAAAGATTGGCATTTTTAGGCCACCAGGATGGATGAATTCAAATCACCAACAGATTCATTTTTAACAAACGAGTGTTTTGTAATCCAAAGGCTAATGTAAAACGTGTGCTTCAACTGCATAATATTTATTTGTTATTCAGAAGGCTGATTTAAACCTTCAAGCTCCACAGCAATGAATACTGAAGCCAGATGTTTCACGGTTTGCTTCTTCAGTAGTCCTTCCTAAAGTCGATTTTTTTTCTCCAGGATTCCTTGCACTAAACTTAATAAAATCCTTAAAAGTCAACAGACAGTCTCAGACTGAGCAAAAGTGTTTTTCCACTTAAGTGCAATGACGGCACTGTAATTTTATGAATGGGTTTTGTGAATTTATTGGTGAATTAGCCCTCATTAATTACATTCATGCTACATGCATACACCACTCTATACACTACCAAACCATGTGATCTGAACCAAAGAGTTTTCACAAACATATCACTATTGCAATGGAAAAGCTAAGCAAGTAAGTAGGGGCAGAGATGAAGAGGTGGACTAAACAAAACTAAACAAAACAAAACAAAAGAAAAAACAAAACCCCTGCACCTACAAACCATCAAATCTTTACAAAATCTGCTGAATGTGAAAAATGTCACATAAAAAAAAAAACATAGGAAATTTGCAATATGGATTATGCAAGTAAAAAAAAATTGCTACTGCATTTAGGTACTTAACATTATTAAATAAATAAACATAAATAAACAAAATCTGCAGTGGAGGGGGATTTAAGAAGGAGAATAACAACTCTTCTAGCTCACATAGCTTAAATTACTTCGAGGAAGACAATACATTAGACAATGTTTTTTGCCTACCAGGGTTCAACTGGCATTATTCCATAAGTGTTCGGGGCAGTTCTGATTCTGAAACAGTCGAGAGCGAGAGAGCCAACTTGGGACCCGGGAGGCCATGGCTTTAATTCCCAAAATGTTTGGTCATGATTAAATTTTCTGGGGCTCAAGCACCAGAATAATTAAACCACCTACAAATTTCCTCTGTCCATATTTTCGAACAGACCACTTCTTATATCTGCTGGAATGGCCACAAAAGTCCCAGCCATGGTTCTCATGCATCAACCAGCTATGTGAGATCTTAGTGTAAGGTTGGAAATATGAATAGCAAGATTTACCACTGTCCTGTCTGGAGTAACAGTGAGTCCCGTAACCCGCTTCATCCTCATTACTCTGCAACTGAAGCAAAGACATGAACAAACATATTCATGAATAATTAAGCAAAGGACATAAAAGAATTAGCAATAATTCTGAGCATCTGAGGCAACAAATATCATTAGTACTCTATCATGATATTTGAAGCAGTGTGGTTCCTTCACACTTATCATTTCCAGCTTTTAAAAGGCCACAACATTTAATCACAGCTCAAAAAGCAAAATAATGAGAACAGGCAAAAGAGGTTTTATATGTAAAGTTCGGAAAGCAAATATTACCTCCTCCATCTCAAAGGAATCTCGTGGTGGGGTGAGTAGACGTGCTATGTGAGGATTGGGCAAGATGATGCTGGGCTCTTTATCTGGAGTGAAGACTGGATTCTGCTTTTCTGTGATTGGACTTAATTTGGATTCAGTCATTTCTTCATTGCTCTGCTCCTTCACCAAGATTGCGGTCTCTGAAACATTCTGAATCTCCTCAGTTTTCTCGTTAACACTTGGAGGCAACTGTTCGCCATTAACAAGTTTGGATTCTTCTGTAGATGAGTCACAACCATCAAGCCCCAGCTGATTAGACTCCTCAGTTACTGTCGCCAGTGATGAATCTTTCTTCCGGAAAACCTTCTGCTTGGGTTCATCATCTGAGTGAGGCTCACAAACACTGTTCTTTTTTCCCTCAGGGTCAGAGTTCGTGGGGTCTGTGGGCTGCGTTGACATTATCTGTGCCAAGGCCATGAGGTTTGGCCGGGAGATGTTCTTTTTCAGGATCTTAACTGCATTAAGAGTGGAGTTATTTCTCCTTAATGGGGTAGGCTCTTTAGGCTCCGCCTCCTTGGGGCAGATCTTTTGAAGTGGACGACCCGAGACCTGGGAGTAGATCTCTGAGAAAACATTGGCTACAGTTGCTAAAACCTCAGTTTGTCGAAAGCGACCTACGAAAAAGGAAGCAGGGATTACGCCTTCAGCATCTTAAACAACATCTCAATTAATGGTGTTTGCAAATAAGCTGCAAATGCACCAGTGTAGAAGGCAGTGGTGAATTTGCAGAAATTCCTGCAAGAAACAAATGCAATATGCACACATGTAATCAAACACTGAAGCTAAAATGATCGAAACATACACATTTTATCTGAGTTGTACTTGTTTCCAAGAGACATCAATAAATGACCAAAGTTGTCAAGCAGCTATCTCTGCATTTACAGCCATTTTCCTGTGTAAAGACTTCATGACTAAGCATTCCGGCATGGTGCAAAGCAAAATCAGCCAAAGCAGACAGTGCAGAACTGAGAGAACTACTGGCAGCTTGAACAGTATAAACGACCCACACAATCAATCCTTTTTCACCCCCTGTGTATTCGGAGATGGAGAGACAGATGTTATGTAAGAAAAGACAACAAGACATTGGGCAAAGAACTGCAGCTCATTTCTGCTGGAGCTTTTCATTTTCTCCCCAACATCAACAGAATTGCAGACTTCACTTAAAGAAGTCCTCAGCACTTGTTTAAGTTAATCCTACTCAAATCTCTACAGTAATTTCTAGGCTGATGGCATCTGTTTTAATGATTTTATTGGCAGTGATTTGAAAACTGAGTCTCACAATAATGTCATCAAAAATCCGTCAAAAGGCATAGATTAAAATCCTTGCAGTGGGAAACTATATATGCAGAGGATTAATACATTTAAGTACAAACACATGAAATACTAAAATAAATTATGTTTAAAGCCAAACTCCTCCATATTGGATCTTGTTGATGTCATCACTGTGAGATTCAATTTTTAAATAACCATGCATAAAATGATTCAAATAGCAGCTACTGGTCTGACATTTTGCAAACAGGCAGATTTAAACATAATTTTAAGTGAGATTAACTTTCAACAAGTGTTCTTCTCCTTTAACAGGCTAATTATTACTCCAGTCCAAACTGAATGCTGTATTCAATTGAATTTTAAGGCATTCCTTTCTTCTCCTTTTGCAGCATGATTTAACGCTTTCACTAAATGCCGCCATTAAACGTCCACTCCCACATCAGTCCATTGTGCAAACGCCATCAAGTGAATGGAACCCAATTCCAAACCTCTACAATGATGACAAATGAAAAGTCTTGCTCTGGTCAAAATCCTTCCAGATTCCATCTGTTCACTTTCTAATGCTCCAAGTCTGAGGTATGCAAATGTGGTCCAGCAAGCAGGCTGGCAGTAAGGTTGCAAATGGGCAATAATCAGAACAGCCCTAAAAAAGCTATTCATAAAGGGCGGATGCCTGCTAAAAACTTTCTCTTCGAACGCCATCTCACATAAAAGATAATATTCAGGATCAGAATACTTTTTTTTGAGGAAATTTTGTAAAACAATATATAATGTGTATAATGCAACTGTGTGCCGTTTTTAGTCATTTGAGCCGGCTTTGTAACAGTGGATTCCAATTCATCATGATTTATAGCTAGAGATATGGACCACATTTTCCATCATAACTTTAATACGGTATTAAAAAGTATTTACTTACAATCTCTAAGAGCAACAACACATTTTTGACATATTAGTACCACTGAATGTGAAAAAAAGCCTAAACTTTGGGTCAAGAGCTATGCTCATGTCTTCCATAGAAAGCACCATGCAAGACCACACACCAATGTACAGTATGAATTCTGACAAACAGTTTCCACAAACTAATCAATTTATTGATGCTTTTATCAACATGGCCAGAATGGAGTCTCTAAAGACCATGCTTCTAAGATTGCCTTTAGTTGGCTGTACTGTAAAGATTGATGGCTTTAAGATGCTTGTACCACTGACTGATGTTTTACCAAGCTTGTCTTTTAATTTATCCTTTTCAATTCCTACCCTGTTCTGTATGCCTCCCTCATGTCATGCTGGAACAGGTTTGAGACTTTCAGTTTCAATAAAGGGGAACTCTTATTGCCACGACATACAAAGACACGTTGGAGAATTGTGTGCATCAAACAGTTTTAGCAGCAGCTTGGGAGCAATGATCAAGAATCCACATACATTGGCTATATAGTGTACTGTGTCCAAGATGAGTGGAATCTTTTTTACCCACCACTTGGAAGACATCAACAAAAAAAAAGAAAGATGGAACAAAATAAAACCATCCCTACCAATCCATGCATCATTTGACCAGGTACAGAATTCAACACTCTCCACTGTAATGAAACTAGTAGCTTTTACCTGATAAAATACTGAATTGCACTCCTAATTACTAACTAACTTTCATTTTTGAAGGGGTGTTTTCATACAATGTAGAAAGAGGTTCTGCTTCTTGTAAGCTCTATTTATAATATAAGTGACTTTGTCGGGATCCTCTGTCCATCAAAAATGTCTTCTCTGGAAAGTAGACATTACATGTGGGGGACAGAAATGCTTTTATCAGATATTAATTGCTTTTTTTAAAAAGCATAATAGAACTTGCTGAAAAATATAATTGGGATGGGATGTGAAATACTTTCTGTACAGAATTCCACATCAGCTTGATAAGCACGTCTGTCAAAAAGTGTCTTCTCCGGAAAACCACAATGATTGTCACTGATGTTGTTGTTACTGCAGTTAATAATATATACAACCAATGTTGCATGAAACCACAGATAATGCGCTTAGTGAGCTTTTATTCTTAATGCTGTGAATTCTTTACAATTCTGATACCCAACAAGCAGATGGGAGTCATTCTAGAGACCCTGTACCTGTTATACTTTCACCCAGAGTAATTTAGTCTCCATTAAACCTGTAGCTCTGATACTTCACACAAAATATTCTAGTCTCATAAGGTGTTGACTGATTATTTTTGAGCTACTGTGAACCTAAAAAGTCTACCCTGATTGTGAAACATCCCATGTCCCCTGCCTGACATCAGTAATTGACCTTAAAATGCTCCTGTGGATGAATGAACACAAATCCCCACAGCCAAACTCCAAAATCTAGTGGACAGTCTGGAACGAAGACCTCCAGGAACAAAACCTCAAGAAACACATATGAGGCAAGTGTCCATAAACTTTTGTCCATAAATTGTAGGCATGGTATATATGACTTTGACTCTTCTAAATATGTGAGCACTTTGTTTGCTGTCTCTTGAAATTGATGGAAAAAAGTACCCAAGTACAGAATTGAAAAAACAAACAAACAAACAAAAAAAACCCAAGAAATAAAAATGCAGTAATACTTACTCATCACCCAGCTCTCACACTATTGTTTCATATTACCAAGAAATTGACTTCAATGAAAACAAGATCATCATATAAATGTCACGAATAATTAGATAAACAAACAACTTCTCGATTAACTTGTTACGCTAGTCAATGGAGCAAGCTACAACCTATTATCATCGGGAAAAAACATTCCCCACAAAAAAGATTCTCCTAAGAAGATATATTCCGTTTGTCCTTTCAAAAGACCTTTTACCAGATGAGGTGCAGGTGGTGAAAGTGAGGTGGACTATGGGGGGGGAAACGGCTGTAACTACCTAGATTGTTAAACAGGAAGCTCACTTTCCTCACCATCCAGGAAGATGTGCATCACAGATCTCTGAGATAAAATGAAGCAAAAAACAAATAATTCTCTTACTTGTGAGGGCGTAGTTGGGATTTTCCAGCTCCATGCGCTGCATCTGAGCTCCCAGATAAACCTTGATATCAATGCCCTTAGCACTGGAAGATGTGTTGAAGAACCGTGAAGGGATTTTAGAGGCGATGTCAGGCTCTTCACGGCCGAAGCCCAGGTTATAGAGGATTTCTTCCGGGTCCTCTTCATACAGGTCCAACAGTTCTGAGACACTGATGAATATGAAGAAGTGTTGTATTTATGTAAACTATTAATATTGCTTGAAAAATATTTTTTCAATAGACACTTATTCTTAATAGAATATTGATATTAATAATATTAATATAATATAATATTATTAATTATATATAATATTAATATTTCACACATTCTCACATAGTACATCATACCAGAAACAAGAATAAAAAATTTTTTTGCTGGATTTAAAAAAATAAATAAAATAACTATAAATAAAAATAAACAATATGCTTAATTTCATTATAATATATTTAAATATTATTAAAATATATTTAAATAAAAGTCCTGAAAAGGAAAATGCTGGGAAGAAATAAGGCAAAACAAGAAAAAATATGCCACCATATGTTTGCATAACCACTTAAACAGTTACATATGATTGCTTTTCTTTTATATGTTGTAAACTCTAAGCAAACAGATATGTAGCATAGCGTGACATTCCACAGACTACAAACATTTAAGAAAAGAACAAAGTCCAAGTGGCAAGTACATGATACCAGCGTGAATCAGCGGAGTTCACTGTGGAGTGTTCTGGTGTAGATCAGTACCTGGACACGGTGCCACTGCTCTTTCCCGAACCAGTAGAGTTCATACTCCGACCCTTCTGTCTGAACTGTTTCCTTTTCTCCATTGTTTGCATGTCATAGCTACTGAAAGAGAGAAGGAGAGAGAGAAAAAGTGAGAAGGAGATGAAACAGAGAATAGACAAAGACTACTGTCGGGTGACAATTCAGTAATGTAGGGCTTGCTACTGGATGCTGACGGACCGCTACTCGTCACTATTGGCCGTGCCTACTCTAGGTTCTTTTCTAAGGAATAATGACAAGAAACGATAACACATTTTTCTTCCACAACGTTGCATATGTCCAAATGAAACAGGCTGTGCGTTTCCTCCTGATAATATTTGGATGGGGTGGCGGGGTTGGTGTAGGGTTGGCAGGCTCAGGGAGGGGTGGGGAAGGATAAGTGTTGGGGCATAGTTAGTCCTATAGTTAAAAAGCAAAATGCTGAAAAAAAAGAAGACTATATTAATTTCCAAAAGAAGTGCTCGAAAAGTGCATGAATGGTGCATCAAACAAAACAAAAATTCATGTAGATGGAAATTTGGTTACGAACGTTATTAAGACATGAACCGGGTTCATGCATTAAGTTTGTTACGGGTTTGCAAAGTGACCTCTATCTTTAAAAACCGTTCAGTCCAACAAGATTGTATTATATTACTCATAATACAGCTACATCTCTGGTGAACATGTTTTATACATTTCAGGATCACTGATCTCAACTCAGAACTCTTAGGATGTGTCATTTTATTCTGTTTCAACAAAACAGGACTAAAACTGGAACACTCTCACTCATTCATGCCAAGCTGCTTAATCCTGCTAGGGTCGAAGGGAGGCTAGTGCCTATCTCATCTAACACTGGGCAAACGCAGGGTAGACCCTGAACAGTTGACTGCAGGGCAACACACACTCAAAAAAGGGGCAATTTAAAAAAAAAACAGTCAGTAATCCTAATGTGCATGTCTGGGGACTGTGGGAGGAAACCAGAACACTTGGAGAAAACCCTTGCAAGCACGGGGAGATCACACAAAGTCCCTACATAAAGGACTACGCCTGGGAATCGAACCCAGGACCTTCTTGCTGTGAGGTCACCTGATAGTTTAACATGTGATAATGTGAACACTGGATTGAATGATCAGGTGAATGATAATAGTTAAAGAGGGGGAATGGGGTAAATGATGATCGTTTTTGGAGGTTTTACCCACCTGGGGTCAGGTTTGGCACTGCTGGTCTGGAATAGACAGGCTTCAACAAAAGAGAAAATGGTAAAAAAGTGTAAGAGTAATTGAAACAACAAAATCTTCAGTCAACACAATATTACATTCCACAAACACCTACAGTAATGCAAATACTTCACTTATACGCAAAATTACACCAATCCAGTGTTAGTAAACAGTGTCATAAACAGCTGTCCAGACAAAAATTTCTTCCATGATATATCACTCTTCAGAAAAACTCTGATATGTCCCCGTGAGTGTGTTAGCAAGTCAGCACTTATTTATATTACAAATCACATAACGACAGGGAGCAGAAAGTGACAAGTCTAAGAAAAGTTTTGCCCACACCCAGTTTGGCAGTTAGACCCACACCAGTACGCTGTTGTTGGTATACAGCATGTTGCCTCCACCACTAAATGGCACTCAGACTGAAGTATTGTTATTACCGGCCTTTATTTGTTTAACAATTTGTCTATGAACAAATACTGACAACACCCATGCACAGATTTACACCAAACTTGGTGGGGATACTACCCTACTTGAGTCCCAGAAATAATTTGGTTTTGGAATGTCAAGGTCAAAGGTGAAGATAAGAACAAAGGTCAAAAAGTTTTGGAGACAGAGCACTTAAAACTTCAAAACGAGTGCCGATAGACATGCCGTTACAATGGACTGCTAATAGTAAACCGTGTATGGACTTTCAAATGAGACATTTACCTTTGACCTTGAGGAACCCTGAAATCTCAAACCCCAGACATCTTGTAACTCCTTCAAACAAGAAAGGTTGTGTTTTTTGGAGGTGGAGGACTGATTTGGCCACATCCACATAATACAGAACATATTGTAAGACACACACATAGGTATTTCAATTCATCACCCATATAGGGCCTATTTACTACATCATTCTTGTGTGTGTGGTGAATGTACACTTAGTTGCACTTAAAGTTGTGCCAGTGCCCTATTCTACGTTTGTTCTTTCCTTTCTACCTGTGTACAGGTGGACCAGCATTACCACATTAAAGTCCACTAACCAACCAGAGTGCAGAATTAGAGTCAAGTGGGTGGGGCTTTGTCTTTCTAAGCAGCATGGCAGATTGTAGATGATAGCTTCTTGGCTAACTGGTAATATTCCTTCATAAAATCCTTCATATCATTTTACTAAGAGCCAGTTAGACTGATCAGACTGGAATCAACTTTCATGTTTTCTCCAAGACCCGTACTTTTGATTTGATTGTCTGCACCCAAATGTACTAGAGCATTAATGCCTATAACAGGGTTTACTTGATCTAACTAGGTTCATGCTTTGCATAGTTTTGAACTATTGCATACACACTTTCACTTCTGTAAATATTCTTATGGCAGACATTACTGGGTAGGGTTTAGTTTCATTTCTGCATTCAATCTTAACTAAAAAGCTGAGTCAGGGAAGCGATGATGCAGAGGGGCAATAGACAAAGCTGGGACTAAAAAAAGTGGGAAAAATAAACTCCACTGACATAGGAATCAAGTTGTGATCATTTGGAATAATTGCTTATAATGAGAGACAGAAGACTCTTTACTGTCCTTGCCCTTGTGTCAATGCCCTGGTGAGTGCATGCACAATACCTTAAACCCATTAATAAAAGTTTGCATACGGATTAAAACAGAAGTGGGTGTATCCTGTGTTAGCCCTGCCTCCACACCGATTTCTTTGGTGGCCACACTTAACCAATCACAAAAAGATCTTGTGCAACAAATTTCATAGAAACTGGATCAACAGAATAACATTTTTCTTGTTTAATTGTTCTCAAAGCTTTTGCTTTCAAAAAGATCCTTAATGGCATATGCTTATATTCCTGATCATGAAACCTTATCGAGTAAGAAGTGGACAGTCTACCCATGAAACAATTTCATGTCTTGGAATTTTTAGAAAGAATTAGTAGAAGTTTCACTTCCGTCTTTTGTTAACCTGAATAAACAGGATTTTTCCTAGATTATTACTTTAAATATACTTAGATGTAAGTCTTGCAGGGAACTGGAAATTCTATGCTTATTTTCACCGGTATGAAAAACTCTTCATATAAAATAATTTATTTAATACAAAAATAAAATACACACTAGCACATTAGCTTCATGTTCTGAAGATTCTGTGAAGTTTCATGAA
>JBCNYG010000012.1:19093622-19111768 GCA_039654305.1 Porochilus rendahli | reverse complement strand
CCCTACGCTACTCTTCTTATCTATGGTGGGATCGAGGGCGCATGCGGGGAGAGAAGAGGTATGTGTGCGTAAACACACACACACACACACACACACACACACACACACACACACACACATACACACACACACACACACACACACCATTTCCTTCTGGAAACTGAGAAATCGTCTGTTTCTATAAATACAGAGGAAATGTTACGGTACTGTGACAATGTGCTAGCAGCTCTATAAACACAGTGGTCTAAAGCGGGGTATACGCTCAGCTTTACAAGTCAACAGACCCAATGAGGGATGGGGAAAGTTGAGCTTTGTGGGTAAATATGTGCTGTAAGACCACTGCGGCTATGATACAAATGCTACTCTCACAACACAATGTGCTGTTCAGACAGCCGTGGACTCGGCACTCTGATTTCCACTCCTTCACTTTAATGCACATCCATTAACAAAGGATTGATACAAATGAGAACGTTTTTAACATGACTACTCCGACTATTCAGGTCTGTGCCTAGATTATATTCGAACTTCACATTGGATAAAGGGATCTGCTGAAGAAATAAAACTCCCCTCCCCGGATAGATGAAGTCTCTGATCCTACATTAGGTTCAACTGCATATATGATGTGCGGTTTATTGTCTTTCCTCTGGTACCTGACCGACAGTGACCCTAAAGGCTGGGGAGGAATTGGCTGGATTTACACTCATTGTTAAATAATGTCACAAAAGTAAATATTTTTAAATTGTGATAGGGAAAAAACAGCAAGTTTACCAACATATTTACTTTTAGGTATTACACTCTGGAAAACTTATAAAGTGCACAAAAGAGGTACATTTTTTTATATGGTGTTACAGAAAGTGAGCCGCACCTCTCAAGGAACATTGTTCAAGTAGCTTTATAGTCATTTCAACCACATAGAGCTGGCGCATAGTGAAACGAAACAACGTTTCTCCAGGACCAGGTGCTACATAAACATACAACAAGATTCCAATCAAGGTTCGTACAACAAAAAAAAAACACAGAGCTAGATTTGTACACTGCAATATACTCTGTTACCACCAAAACTTTTTTAATTGTCAAGTTTACAAAAAACTTGTACAGTAAATTAAACTTTTTCAAACTGTTAAATACATATTTAAAGTTAGGAAAGTTTATGACATGTCTTTAAACCTTGTGCTGACATCCTAAGCTTTTGAAAGGTCCCAATATAATGTAAAGTTCATGAAAACTTGTATAAAGTCATCAAATTTTGAAGAGTTTGGATAAATCCTTAAAAAAAACACCTGACCAAACATCCTTAAAGCTAGTGCAAACTTCTGAAACTCAGGTTTAAATCAAAAACATCCATTTATCAAGTTCTGAAAGTTTGAATAAATGTAAAAAAATAAATAATAATTAAAAAAATAAATAAAAAATGCACGGACCTCAGAGCCTTTGTAGGGTCCTGAAATTGTGTGTGAAGTTTTGAAAGTTTGCAAAATTCCTTAATGCTGCAGTACATTTCTGAAAACTCACTTAAAGTCTTCAAAAAGTCAATGATGAGTAAAAGATATTAAAACAACCTAGCCCTGACTACTGTAGGTAAACATTATTGTAAAGATAATTGTACACAGTTATAGAATACAGTTCCTACAGTTTACTGCAATCATCTTGGTAGAGGCACCAGCAGTGGTGTAGCGCATTTTTAACAAGTGTGTTGTTCTGAGTAGTAACATACTGAGTGTCTAGCTACTAATCTAACTAATGTGTGATTTATTTCTGTTTTTAAAAAGACATTGAAACCCAACACTAAAACTAAATCAAGCCAGGTTCTTGGTCTTTGCAATACCTTAATAATTCTTTGAACTCTTAGTCATAGTTCACTTAGTCATCTGCCGAACTGTTTAATCCTACTAGGGTCGTAGGGATGCTGGTGCCTATCTCAGCCGACACTGGGCTAAGGCAGGGTACAACACTCACACAGCCACCCACACTCACACTTGGAGTAAGTTGGAAGAGCCAATTAGCAAGCAATTAGGAAACCCACGCAAGCACAAGGAGAACATGCAAATTCCACACAAAACCAACTGAGTCTGAGAATCGAACCCAAGAGCTCCTTGCATAGTTGCAGCTTTTTAGAGAAAATTGTTTATAGAAATTTGCTTAGAGTGCTTTACAGTGGTTTTGTCATGCTACTTCTTCTTCTTCTGGTCCAGAACATCTGAGGTACATGTTACAACATGACTTGCATTAAGCTGATTATCAGTAAAGCAGTAAAAGCTACTGGTGTAACTGCAGTACGGTTTGATCTTCAGAAATCATTCCAGTTTTCTATTTGAAGGAAAGAAAGTCATAGATATGTAATGGAGAACTATTTCATACTGGTAGTGATTCACACAGTGCATGCTACTTATACCATCCTGGTTTGGTTTAGCTTCTTGGAGTAACTTAGATCTTAGATAGGGCATAATACATCCAAAACTAGCTAATGACTCTCCCACACACACACACTTAAATCCAGCTGTTTTGCTCATTAGAGCTTCTTTTCAAACAGATTAAAACATCTGCATGTGCACAACGACTTGGCGAGCATGAGGCTTTAAGGGCGCATCCTGCTCAGGGAGGACAGGGGGAAGCAATTCAACTGCATTCATCAGCTCCGGCCAGTCTGTTTTGACAACGATGATGAGAGACAGACTAGACAGACACGACTCCCAGAAAATATGGCCCAGACACAGGATTGGATATCAAAGCACTACAAAACACTTCTAATAACCAGCAGCATGTCTTAAAGCATGGAAGACCTTAAAAATGATGCACATTTTATTCTTTTTTTACTTTTAATCAGCATACTTTTGTCTCTAAAACAAGACAAGCAAAATATCATAAAAACTTCTGCTGTGGAGTTATTCAACTTTACTTGGAAGGTGGCCCAATCAATCTACTATTCACGTAAGATGAAAGTATTAATATGCTTGCAAAATGTTTTCCTTTCAAGCATTTCATTTTGCAATTATGACATCTTCTGAAACTTGCAAAACCAATCCTGTTAATGACTTAGCATGTTCACAAACTCAACCTCCTTAGAGTGTGTTTCTTGCTTGGATTTGCCAGTCATCGCAATACTCCTACTGAGGTTTCTGCACTTGTGACTCACTTCATGGTGTTGGAAATGATCTCGCCCTATGTCGCACCTTTGTTTCTGCGGACAATCGGCCCCTCCTGAATTTTACTGTCTTTTTACGTATTTGTTGCTCTACAAAATATCAAACTTTGCAGTGGAGTTAAAAAATTTTAAATCGTGATGCACGTTAAAATGTTTTTAGGCTTTTATTGCAATGGACTCGCAGGATGATGTGAAAACATATATGATGTGCACATATCAGCGTCTTAAGGGCTTCAAAAATGTCTCCATAAAGAAAGGATGTTTGCATGGAGGGCTGCTCTGATGGGTGAAGCACATGGTAAAATACAATAATCGGCCAAATTTGTAGGAAGACTGTGGCGATTGGTAAAAACTGCAAGGTTGCATAGAATGCATGAGGAATGACTGAATTTGAGTGAATTGCAATCACAGCATTAAAAATTCCTGGAGGGACCGGATACTAACTGGATGTTGTAGATTTGCATCCAAGAACTGCTGCTGTAATCATAAATAATGTCCTGCGCTCAACCCCTTCAGCATGCTTCGTTCTAAATATGTGCTGTGCTGACTTTACAGATTACAAAAGAGCATAGGTTCATTTTTCAGCCCGGTTTCACTGCAGGTTCCTTCCTCGTGTTGTTGTGGGCACTTTTTCCCTGCCATGGTCACTTCTGGCTTATTGATTATGGACTGAAATCTTGGGACGGACCCATTGGACATTTTGTTGGTTGAGTAAATTCTCATTGTGCTTCAGTTTGAAAGGAGGTGCCAACGTTCCAAAGGAACTGAGATACACCAAGGATTTCCTATAAGCTACCCTTTGGATGTAGATAAAAGGGAAGCTGGTTTATTCTAGCTTTCTGCCCATTTTTTCCTTTTTTGCTTTTTTCCTCATTTTTGCCTCTCTGTTCATTTTTTATTCTTCAGATACCACCACAGTCCTGTTCTGGCAAAGTCAAAGAGTTGATGGAGGTTCTGTGTAAGCTGCCCCTCAGTTTACCTAGCCTGTTAAAGTTGATTAAAATTCATAATCATTTTTAATGTCTACTGCTAGAAAAGCTATACTAAATACTTACATTTACAGCGTTTCACATATGCTCTTATTTAGAATGACTTAGAGTTATCAATGTTTTATAATATCATTTACAACTGAGCAACTAATGGTTAAGGGCCTTGCTCAAGGGCCCAACAGTGGTGACAGTGGGGATTGAACTGCTGACTTTCGGATCATAAACCATCGCCTTTACCACTAAGCCGCCACTTCCCTTAAATAAAACTGAATCGAACCGCATGCTGTTGTAGAGAAACTGGTGCCTCCCATCAGGCCTACAAAATCAGTTAAAAAAGGAAATGGAAAACTAAATAACATCTATCCAGCACCTGGACATCCAGGAAGTGAGAAGCATCAGAAAGCTCTCATTCTCGCCAGCTGTTTCTGTTCAATTCGCTGAAATAAACACTATCCGATTATTCTATTATTAACTCAAGCACATCACAAAAAGTTCCCCCATTGGGACACATCCATTTCCAGATCAGGGCTATTTTTAAAA
Organism: Porochilus rendahli; assembly: GCA_039654305.1. Classification (NCBI taxonomy): domain Eukaryota; kingdom Metazoa; phylum Chordata; class Actinopteri; order Siluriformes; family Plotosidae; genus Porochilus; species Porochilus rendahli. The sequence continues at coordinate 19,107,097 of JBCNYG010000012.1, read as the reverse complement.
AGACACACTGCGTGACCTCTTTTCAGTGGAACTAAGCATGAAACAGTTCCCACATCTTTTGCACCAGACCTGAGAAGCAGCCAGTAATGGTTGACTGCTTGTTTTGGAGATCATAATGAAACGTGAGGACATCCAGTCCAGTGTGTGTTCTTGTTATGGCTATTTATCTTTATTCTTTTTCATCATTTGCTTTTGAAGCGCATCACTGAATGATGTTCAGAACCCTGCAACAAAACATAAATCCCTCCAGAAATGGAGTTATGAGTCAATTAAATGCTTTTGAGTCAACTTGAGTGAGAAACATGGTCTGATTACACATTGAAACGGAACAGACCACCAGGTCCAGTCATGAACCCTAGCTCCTGGCCCAAGCTACACTACTATCTAGATAATCATGTTTATTTCATATAAACCATTCAAAATAAAAAAAAACATGAATAAATCGGAGGTATAGTATAGTAGTGGTTACCACTAAGTCTAATCAGATTTAAACACGTAATGAATTAAAGGGAGGACGCTATTCAACCAAATTCACATGCATAACATCTTCTACCATAGATAAGTGTGTTAATGCCTTTAAGTAAGAAATAATTTCTCATTCATAGTGATAAGCCCGCAACATTTGCACTGCATAGAGCAGAGGACCAATATTCACTGTGACCACTGACTGGAGTTGCTGGAACACATGACTTCATTCTATATACATATCTGAAATACAGTGAGCCACCAATTTATAGGTGAGAAATAACACTGGAAAGCTGTACTAACTTACGAATGACCCATCCGTAATGAAAAAAAATATGTCCTACACTATTCTTTACTGGGATGCACTAAATATTAAATTCCGTAATTAATGATCTACTACTACAAATAATTATTTTTGTAAATACATAACTATTTAACAAAGAATGAGTAATTAAATGAAATAAATACCACTGTCAATTTTTCCGATGTGCCTTGTTGACTTGGAGAGGGCTTTCGACCATGTCCCTCGGGATATCTTGTGGGGTGTGCTACGGGAATATGGAATACCGGACCCATTGGTACGGGCTGTCCCCGGAAGAAGCGGAAGATGATGATGAAATTCGACGACGACACTACCGTCATAGGTCTAATAACAGATAACGATGAGTCAGCCTACAGGAAGAAGGTCCGGCATCTGCGGTGATGGCGCGATAACAATGACCTGGACCTTAGCACATCCATGACCAAGGTAATAATGGACTTTAGGAGATCTAAATGAACTGAGCACTCTGCCCTCTATATTGATGGAGAGGAGGTAGAGAGGGTGGAGTGCTTCAAGTGTCTTCACTGACTTCACCTGGACCACAAACATCTCTCCCCAGGTGGAGAAGGCACAACACACGATGCACTTCCTCAGAAAGCTCTGACAAGCCAGCCTACTTCTATTGACCAACTGCTGTACAGTGTAGTTCAACAGCTGTACTGCAGAGGACAGGAAGGCCCTGCAGCGGGTGGTGAGAACAGCAGAGCGTGTAACATTTACGCTGACCGACTTCAGAGGAGAGCAAGTGAAATAATCAGGAACCCCACATACCCTGGACACCCCCTTTTCTCCCCTCTCCCATCCAGAAAAAGGTATAGGACACTAAAAACAAAACCTAACATATTCAAGAACAGCTTTTATCCACAAGCTGTAAACGTGCAACCCCACCACCACCACTGTCACACACACTGACTGAATAACCATGATTCAGACCATCTTCCTGGACAGTGCAATATTACTCTTAGTGCAATACTCCTGTTTAGAGCGGGTCTCGAACATCACATAACATCATATAACATTTTAGCATCATGCACCTTATTATTAAAAAGCTCTACCTCTCCCCCTGCACCTTTGACATATCATGCACCCTTCTGTGTATGTATGTATATGTGTGAATAAATATATAAGTCTGTACGGGTAAACATGTAGATATACCGTGGTGTGAAAAACTGTTTGCCCCCTTCTTGATTACTGTTTTTTTGCATGTTTGTCACACTTAAATGTTTCAGATTCAAATATTAGTCAAAGACAACACAAGCAAACACAAAATGCAGTTTTTAAATGAAGATTTTTATTATTATGGGAAAAATCCAAACCTGCATGGCCCTGTGTGAAAAAGTGATTGCCCCTAAACTTAATAACTAGTTGGGCCTCCTTTAGCAGCTATAACCGCAATCAAGCATTTGCGATAACTTGCAACGAGTCTTTTACAGCACTGTGGAGGAATTTTGGCCCACTCATCTTTGCAGAATTGCTGTAATTCAGCCACAGTGGAGGGTTTTTGAGCATGAACCACCTTTTTAATGTCATGCCACGGAATCTCAATGGGATTCAGGTCAGGACTCGGTTACTTCAAAGTTTTCATTTTGTTTTTCCTCAGCCATTCAAAGGTGGACTTGCTGGTACGTTTTGGATCATTTTCCTGCTCTAGAACCCAAGTTCAGCCCCAGTCGCACAGCTTTAGAAATGGTGTTATAACCTTTTCCAGACTGATAGATCTCAATTACTTTCTTTCTAATGCGTTCCTGAATTTCTTTGGATCTCAGCATGATGTCCAGCTTTTGAGGATCTTTTGGTCTAGTTCACTTTGTCAGGCAGGTCCTATTCAAGTAATTTCTTAATTTAAAACAGGTGTGACAGTAATCAGGCCTGGGTGTGGCTAGAAAAAATTTACTTAGGTGTGATAAACCACAGTAAAGTTATATTTTATCAGGGGGGCAATCTATTTTCCAAACAGGGCCAAGTAGGTTTTATTTTTTTCACCATTATTAATAAAAATGTTGGACTGTTTAACCTGTTTAATCCTTTTAATTCTGTTCATCCTATTGTTTCAACACTTAAAACAATTTTTCTACAATCGTCCTGTGAATAGCATTATCAATAAGCCATGGTTTCCATTAAAAATAATTGGTATAAAGTAATATTTATTTGCATAATACTTTGTAACATAATGAAAATATTTATTAAAAAAAGTTTAATATTGAAAAAAAATAAATCACGATTATAAATTATGCTATCTAACAAATCATTTATTGAATGATTTATTGAATTTTATAAATAGTCTCTGCTACTACCATTGTCCAAATTTGTTAAATAGTATAATATTTTTTAAATTTAGTGAGGTTTTAAATTTAGTGAGGTTTTTTCTTTTGCTTATGTTTCCATTGATGTCAAGAAGGAAAAGGTAACATACCATACATAGCACACAGGTAGTGATTGACCTGTAAATGACAATTAGAGATGCATATCAAAAAGAAAATGCAAGTGTTTGCTCCACAAATAAGTAAGGCTCATGACAGATGGACGGATAATGGGTGTGATGGCCCAAGCTACAAAATGCAGATGCATGAACGAGCAAAATGACTCATTCGAAACCTCCACGCATTTCTCAGAAACCCACAAATACTACCGGCAACTGAAGAAAAACACTGGATGAAAAGCACTAGAAAAAGACTAGTGTGGGCGGATTTCATGGTCGGGTTACCTGTTGAGTGAATTGTCATGAGGTGTCATATGACGTATGGTGGCGAAGCGTGACCCGGCAGGAAAGATTTTGATCTGGAGGGTAGCTGCTTGTGTATTAGGCGTATGTTTTAAAGGAAGATACTTTATCTTGGTTGATGAACTTGCTCAACAGTCATGCCAGTTATTCTTTGGTCAGCACCACATACAGTTTTTATGACCAGATGCATTGGTTACAATATAAATCATGTCACAAATTTTTTGGAACTTGACTGATTTCTTTTCAAAAGCTTGCATGCAATGTCTTTCTTATCCAGTCCACATTCACAAATAAACAAAAAGTACACGTAACCAAAAACAAAAAAGAACAAAAAAATTTGATAGGACGAGATTAAGTTTCCAGGTTAAAAGGTCGTTAGGGCAACAGACGCCTTCCCAAGCATAACAAGATAAGACTTGCCAAACTTTAAGCTAGCCCTTTTGAGGCACGCCTGTAATGTTTTTCTCCCTGAAAGAGAAACAAGACTCCCAGACTGCAGCCACCCTGACTGACCTTTGCTACCAGCATCATATGCAACCTAAAGCTTCAGCTAACATGGTCCACTGACGCACAGTTCACTATTGTGATATTGTTCAAGGCAGCATGGCTGGATGTCATGTAGATACGAAAGATAAATCCCTTCCTGTAGCCACACCACAAATCCCTCAGGGATCAATAATGGGTCCTTTTGAAAACCATAAATAGTCCCCTTTTCTTAAATTATCATTCCATCAATGCAAAACAATGCAGCTTGGATACAGCAGCAAATACAATACTAATGCTTTTGCATAAAGATCCTGCTTTACCTCAGGGTGTTCACAGAGGAAATGCTTATAGCTGGTAAGGCCTGAAGGAAGTGCACAGTGAAAACATACACTGAGTGCTCTACATCTCTCTAAGGGACTTGGCAACAACATGAAAAGAAAAGTCAAGACTGACTTCCTGTCAATGACAAAACTCAAACGGACCTGTCCAGAGGTCCAGATTTGACCAACTTGGGACATCGTTTTCATTTTAGCTGAAGTGACACATCGCTTACAGTCATGGCAGTGTGTGTATCGCTTCAGGCCCTGCCAACATTTAAGCCTTTTTCCGTTTCAGAAAGCAGCCACGCAAAAAGCAGTAACAATAAATTCAGTCTATATTAAACCTTAAGTGCCTCAAGTAGATTTCACTTGGTCAGGAAGCGCTCTTTTTCCCTGCTTTTGATTAGCCTCAGTGTACCAGAGGTTCTTTGTGAGCATTACTTGGCATAAAACTGTGTCGAGCGGAGACAATCACTAGGATGAAGTGGCTGTTCTATTATTGAGCCACTACAGAAGAAATAAGCACTGAGGGCTAATAATAGTGAATAAAGGCACTGTATAAGTGACCACGATGAGTAAATAAATAAAAGACTGACAGAGAAATGCAAAAACAGTGTAAGCTTTGAATACATTTTCTAAGCTACACAATACCATAGCTTTCTAAACTACACACCAGGCACGGATAACAACTAATGTTATGTTATGTTATGGTATTGGTATGTTATTCGTTAGTCTACATAACACAGAAACGGCGCAATTATTTAATTAGTTAATAAGCAATTACAAATTGAGGTGAAGTATAAAACGGAGAATTATTTGGTTGAATCTCTCCTAAACATCTTCTTAGGCCGAATAATTCTCCATATCAAGCTGAATCCATTAAAATATTTTCAAAGTAGACAGTCACATCACTTTGTTGTGCATGCCTTTCGTGCAATAATCATTCAACTCATCCAATAGCAACAATGAAATAATTCACTATTCCATGGCAATGATGCAATACCAAGAACTACTTGATGGCTTTCCACCAATCAGAGACAAGAAAATCTTTGAATGAATAATAATCAACCTTATCCTAACGCATGATTCAAAATGGACACTGAGTCACTTGGAGCAGGTGGTGTCATCAATATTGAGCTTAAAAGATAAAATAAAGAAATAAAGAAATATCCATCCATCTGCGGGAAAAAAATAGCTTTTTGGGGGGGTTATTATTTGCATTTCCATTCTTCGCTTTTTAGTTAGCAGTTTAGAAGTTTACATGAACACTATTACTGGTCAGAAAACATGGATAGAACATAGAATAAAACCCAAACACTGACACTACTTTGAGAAATGAAATCTTTGGTTTTCCTGATGTCATATCTTGGATGACTTATTTTAGAGGCCACTTTATCGTGACTGTACAAGGTGCTGAGGTAAATGTTTACATTCAGGTGTTATCAGCATCTAAATTTGTCCGTGCTTCAGCTCACAAGTGCTGCCCGAGAATGCTGCTCCAGATGGTCTCCTCACGAATGTAGTGCAAGTGACATATTTTTTAAGTAAAAACAATAGCAATAATGTAATTAGCTTGATGAAGACTTAAACACTTTAAATTCAAGATGACTGATAATGTGCAGCAAATGCACTGGAATGGACTTGTTTCAACTTACAAACACGATATACAACCATCATGTAATGCAAACAAGCAGAGTTACAAACAAGAGGCTTTCACACACAACAATCTGACCTGATATTAATCCATGTCCTTCTGTATGACTGAATGCTGTGATATTTACTGCAGACACTGGAATAGGGGATAGATCAATTTACAGTTCTATTGAGTCTTTTGGGTTGTTGCTTACTGCAACAACACAAAGTGCAAACGTGTGTTTTTTATGTTTTGTTTTTTTCTTCCCTGCATTGCACTCAGCAGCTCCCTGTTAGCCATTTGACATGTTTATTATCTCATTGTGTTTCTGCTCAGTAGAACACTGTATTCAGTACATGGTGCTACTCTGCACCCAGAATAGAGCCTGGGCACATTAATCGAGCACTATTCTGGCTTTGCAAGTGGCCAATAAAAGTCCAAACTGCATAAAGAAGGTCAGTAAAGCAATATATCATGATTACAGATTGATCAGTATTACAAAATTTAATGGGCTTTAAAATTCTACAGGGAGTCTGATTATTCAAACAACCATTAAAGACTCCCTATGGAGCTAGAGAGCACTAAGGCCTTCAAATCAGTACCACAGCAAAATCTGCTCATAGTCATGCTGCAATAATTCAAAGTTATGATCCGATATGTCAATTAAGCAACATCCTCTGAGCTTCCAAAATGTGCATAGTTGTTTATTATATACTACATGGGAACCGAAAAACACACTAAAATAAGACTGTCATTTATTGATTCATTGATTGCTTTTTACATATTTACAAGCGTGTTTGTCCAGGTGTCTCTTTAAAGCCCATTCAGAAATTTAGCATATACAATACGCGAAAACAAAGAAATGCACACTAAAATGACAGTCACTTCCAGAGCATCAGCACTGTGTAGCTAACGGCATCTGTTTATAATCTACTCATTCAGAGTTTAGTACCTACGGTACCAGCCAAAAGTTTGGACACATTTTCGTATTTAGTTAGACTAAGTGGGTGTGTCCAAATTTTGACTGGTTCTGTGTGTTGTAGCAGCTGTGACGAACAACTTATCACTCGTCTGGCTTTTCCTGAAGTTATACTGCAGTTCACTGTACCAATAACTCTGAGAAATGTTCTGCAGGTAAATTTTGTGATGAAAGTGTGATGGGACCTTTGGCAGCATCCAAGTAGCAGTCAAAAGTACACATTTTAAAATCATTAAAAATTGTATTACATACAACACAGAAACACAAACAATACAAACTAAAATGAGATTATTTTATAGATTAGGTTTTTTTTCCCATTTTAAAGCATGAGATTGATGCTGCATGCTCAAAAAGACCATGACAATCCACGAGTGTCAGTTGTAAAGATTCAAGCATTATCCCCTTAGGATAATGTTTTGTGTTTTCTTTTTGTTTTCTTTAAATTTTCTAAAAGTAGACCAATCAGATTATGCTTCCCGTGAAGTACATGCTAATAATATCTATCTGTAAATTTCTCATGGTATCTTATATCTTCCAAAATTCAAGGTTGCTAACAAAATATTGAAGGGTAGTACCACATAATTGATCATGTCATGTATAGATACTAGTAAATAAAAAAATTAACAACTCCTTTAAAAAGTTTAAACAGATTTTTCTGTCCACTAAGTTACTTGTTATGATGGAGTTGATCAAGGTTACGAGGTAGTGTTGATAACTGAGATACACTCTGAAAAACATATCTGTTGCACAATTTTGCCGTATCAGTCGTCATGCTCTCCACCTCTAGCTTTCGGTCTATTTTAAATCTAATAAACACTAACCGACAAAGTTCACGTACTGTGTATACCAGGCATTGTTTTAGAATCTTAGATAGTACAGTAAAATAAAGTCTTATCTGTAACGTAACCATAGTTCCAAAATAAACACATTACCAAACAATAAAGACTGAAAGAAAATCTGCATACCTTTGCATCTTAATGAGATCCGATGTATTTATTTCATTCTGATGCTCACACAAGACAAAAATTGCACAGAAAATGTCTAATTTCTTTGCAGTGTCAACAGCAAACTATACATTCATGTGGTTTTTCAGTGTAGCATGTAAAAAAGCTAACATTTTTCAGGATTTTGGGAACCTCAAACATAGTGAAATGATATAGGTTGAAATTCATTCGTTTTCTGAACCTCTTAATCTTTATTAGGGTTGCGGGAAGGCTGGCGCCAATCTCAGCCGACTCTGAGCGAGGGCGCGATACACCCTGAAAAGCAAGGCCATTGCAGGGGCAATGCACATACAACCATTCACACTCACTCTCAAACCTAGGGACAGTTTGCAAACGCCAATCAGCCTACTGTGCATGTTTTTGGACTGTGGGAGGAAACGGGAGAACCCAGAGGAAACCCAAACAAGCACAGAGAGAACATGCAAACTCCACACAGAAACAGGGTCCAACTCTGGACCTTCTTGCTGTGAGGATGAATTGCTAACCACTGCCCGACTGGGCTGATTAAAATATTTTTCTAATTGGGGATAAGAATAAATGAGTGAAGACATTTTAGTATTGAATAATAAAAACTTTTTTAAACTTTTTAAAAATTGAAACAAATGAAAGAATATAGTTTGTGTTAGTAAGCTATACCGAGTGGGAGGAGCTTAAAGGCAAAGCAAAGAAATTTTACATTGCAACAGTTTGAGAGAAAACAAATAATTTACTAATTAGTGACCAGAATTTTGCTTTAAACCAATGACATGCACAGGTAAAGGTTGAGTCGCTTGGCAGTCTGTGCAAATGTGCTAGAAGAATGTAGGAAAACAGCATTATTTTTATCATACGCACATGGTGCTTTCACACAGGGGAAAGGCAGACTGACAAGACAAAATCAGCCCTTGAGGCATTGTGCGTGGGACAGACTATGTATTAGGGGGGTGGCCGTGAGCTCTACACCATGCCCTGTACTGCTATTAGCATAACACTGTTTAATTATTAGCCCTTCGAGGTCAGCGTTGCCTAGCGCTTCAGGGTGAGCAATGGGAAACAAGACATATGGAGCAATCCGAATGTGAACAGAAGAACTAATGTTGGTACATAACTATGGACACCCGATGTATGAAATTCCATTATACGGCTTGAGTAGTAAAGCTTGAAACACTGTCCAGACACGGCGTCATGCAGACAAGAAGAACTCTTCTTTGATCAGCGAGTACGTGGATCAGCAAGAACTCGTGCGGGCACACACCCACACACCCACAAGCTCTCAACCTTGATGAATAACAATAACAAAAGCCTCGAAGGCATGCTGGCTGAAATTCTAGGAACACGACGTAAGCACAGGACGATTATTAAACAGATGTGACCGAAAGGCCCAGGGCATAGACAATAGCACTATCAGAATGTTCAGACTCTGATCCACACGCAATACTTAGAATACGGCAAGAGCTTATGAAGTGCTTTGCCTCATATCGTGGTTCAATATTGGTCTTGGGGAGGAAACATAGAAGTTCTGTTTAGATAAAGGTTCCGATGACTTAACAAATGAAGAGATGAAACAAGTCTTTAAACCTGAAAAAACATTTTACTTTCTGTAAATGGGCCAGAGAACTTTTATGGTGATGTTTTATTACTGAAATTTGGTACAAATCATAAAAATGTGCAAAAATCCCACAACATTAGTAATTTTATCCCAACATCTGATTATTGGTTTTGGAACATAAATTCATCTTAAATGTTATAGCTCTGATTTAAAACAACACTGCATAATATTTATAATATCAACACATGCCGCATTAATCATCAGTTAATCATCAGGTTGAATAAAGCGTGGCAAAGTCCCTACATTCCACCTACTTTATGCATGATGCAAATGGACGCACCAAATTCACAACGCATTAACTGGCTTCACGTCATTAATATTATTTTTAGAATGAAGCTTACCTGTAATTGAGTGGATATTCACATCAGCACATTTATCCTTGATTCTGATTGGTCAGAAGATGCTGGGTGATTATTTATAAGAGGACCTCGGTGAGTAGTTCCAGCTGTAAGACACAACACAGGTTATAAATAATACGCTTGCTGTAGTACAATAATATTTCTATAGTACCAACTTGTTCAGTGTTATTAAAGAATGAAAGATTGTATAAACGTCGCTGTGGTGAAGTTTTCGGAAAGGAAACATTTGTTTAATGTGGATGAAACTTTTGGCACTTTCAACACATGGAGGTAAAGTTGAAGGAAAGTCTTCAAGATGGAGAACTGTGTGCTTCCTGGGGGTTTTCCCCCAATTATATAAAGAGAGAAATAAAAAGAGAGGCTGTTAAGAAGACGATGGTTTAAAGCTGTTGTGTTATAACACAGGAACAAATTTTTCATGAACATTCCACAACGTGAAATATGACCATAATCCGATAAAAAGCATAACACGATTTGATAAGACATTCTTTCAAAATTATACAACACTACTTCACTGTCGCATGACAGGAAGTAAACACTACATATTTTATATTTACATATTGTAAAATGAACCACTTCTGGGATGTACCAGTATCTCCTCCTTTTTTTGCAGCAGACGTTTTTTTTTAAGGGTTTTCCCAGTAACAGAATACGGCATGCTGTTTTTGGCGGAACTTCATCCTTAATTGAATGCCGACTGGCTGTCACATTCTCAGATGTCAGCGTGTGTCAAGTTCTTGATAAAGAGTGACCAGCCAATCGACACTAATGTCAAACAGCCAGTCGGCATCATTCTTTATCAAGAACTTGGTACGAACTGACATCTGGCAATGTATACCAAGACAGTTTTTGGTTTTGGAAGATTTTCTTTTTTATTGAAACATCATCTAAATGACAACAAATTTAAAAATATATTACAATTTTTGGCAATGCTTCAACTGTTTTTTCAAAACAATGTGGCTTAATTGTTGAGGATTGTGCTCAAGGGGCCAATAGAGGCAAAATGGTGACACTGGGGCTTGAACCCCCAACTTTCAGTTTTGGAACCCAGGGCCATAACCACTGAGCCACCACTGCCCACTAATTAAACTGGAGAGCTCAGCTTTTAGGCAGCAACTAAATCTGTGTATTATTTATTAAGCTAGTCCGTGCTGACAGTCATATCTGAGTAGCTCGAGTGGCCCAGCTTAGAGCCTACATGTCCTAAATGTTCACCTTCATCACAAATACGTTTCTGCAAAATGTACCGCTTTCTAAAATGTCACACAAGAGTGATAATGCGTGAAATACTGTAGGTGTTGAAACACTACCTTCAGAATGTACTGATGAGACTTCCTCCTGAAACCACACAAGCAGTTCTGCTTTAGACTATTACATCTAAGATTTAGCTAAGACCAATTTATTCCTCTTACTGCTCACATCCTTAAAAAAAAATGGCCAGACTGAGACATTCTTGCTCAAGATACTACATTTCCTGTGGACAAGATTCACTCCAAATCATGAATTAGCATGACTCAAAGAGAAGAAATAAACTGGGCAGAACAATCTGCATGAGGGTTTACTGATCCTCAGTATGACTGTGTAGTGTCTCTTTTCCCACCAAGACAGGTCAAAGGTCACTTAGACCTTCAATTCTGCTGATGACGATATATCAAAACTACTCTGCTCTGTGACCTTTGACCTTCAGAGATGTCCAAAACTGTCGGGACCTTCCTGTCTTGCTGTAACAACACACCAGGTTATGGGAAAGATCTGCAGAGCTGCAAGCTCTTACTAATAGCACCGATAACCGTTTTTTCTAGAACAAAATCAATTGGACAGAAATTGATACTTGGTTGATATTTGGCTTGGACTGGTTTAAAACCTTCCCCTAATACATTTTGGCTTAAGGGCATATAAGGCTGGAAACATGCTCTACAATGGGATATTCAAAGTGTAAGGAACCTCCAGTTCACAACTTGGATAATGTAAGTAGGCCCTATATGGTTACTGGTTTTAATCACAATGAGCTCGTCTTATGGGGAAATTACTCTCTCATTTAAAAGGTTTTAGGTGATGGACGGGGTTGCTTGAAGGTCACGCAAGGACAAAGGTAATTATCTCAATAGTCAAAAGTCAATAGTCCATCTATTGTTTCTGATTAGTGTCCCATAATAACTGCCTTTCTATCAGCACTTTTTCCAAAGTTATAAATGCAAGATTTCCTAATGCTTGTGACCTTGATTTGACTCTGACCTTTAACCTAGACATTCTAAATCAAATAATATCTAAGTAGTGTCCCCACCAAGCTTGGTGAATATACAGATAAACGGACAAAGAGACTCATACAGGGGCAATTACAATATCTCCACCAAACCTTATTTTAACAATTGGCATCAGCACAGTGGTGTAGTGGTAAGCATATCTGCCTCACAAAGTACCCTGGTTCAATTCCTGAGCGTTTCAGGGTGGAGTCCCCACGCTTGCATGATTTTCCGTTGGGTACTCCGGTTTCCTCCCACAATCCAAACGACATGCACATTAGGCTAACTGGCTGTTCCAAATTACCCCTATGTGTGAGTGTGAGTAGTTAAGCGTTTTGTACTGGGATGCTCTGGCGAGCTGTTCAAGGTATATCCTGCCTTCACCAACTGTCGGTGGAGATAGTCTCCCTTGTAGCCTCCCTGTGACCCTATTAGGATTAAACTGTTCAGCAAAGGAACCAGTGAGAGTGAGATCATATTTGCAAAGAACTACACCTCTTTTATCCAGCTCTTTCATATCTCATTGTTGGTTTGGCAGCAAGGTTCACTCAAACTAATTATAGATGCTCTTGGACCATGTAGGGTCACCTGATTTACAAATTGGTTCATGTGGAAAAATTTGTTTCATGTGGTTTTATTCAAATGAACATTACAAATATTGCAGATACTATGAGGACAGAGTTTTGAGTATTTCCATTATGAAAATCTACTGCGTGTCACATTCCAACAAGCCACATTCAAACTGATAGTTTACGTGCCACTGTAGAGGTTCAGCAGTAAAAATGGTTAGATTACTCCATCCATCTCACTACGCTAGTTCCTCAGCTCTGAGTCACCCAAATGGGGTGGCTGGAAATTAGTTTTCTGATGTATCTGATTCCACTGATAAAAACAATTTGCATTTCTCTCAGTTGTAACAGGTGGTCCAATAACTGTATATAATTTATTCTGTGTCTAATTTAGTCAGTGACGTTGTACTCATCTAGCGCTTGTACAAGATAAAACTATTAAATTTTCAGCAAGTGCAGGTAGATGACTGAGCGTTTATAAAGAAAAGCTTCACAGAATTTGACTACATTGTGTCATACTGAATTTGATGAATATATTAATGTAATGGGTAAATTTCTAAAAACATTCTTAATTCTGCAGGTAAAAGACAGAAACATGGAAAGATACAATATGTGTTAAGACCTGTGGGAACAGGAGTCAACAGGATGCACGAAGCCGATCGCTACAATGGCCCACCTAGCTCTATCAGATGAAGCAAACAGAATTCAGATTGGTTTAAGAAACAGAGGAGTAGCAGCACTTTTTATAATTTTGAAGATGTTTGTGTGAATTTGCATAAACAATT
>JBCNYG010000012.1:19078682-19088933 GCA_039654305.1 Porochilus rendahli | reverse complement strand
ACACATTCACACACACAATGCCGCCCACACACACACACACACACACACACACACACACACACACACACACACACATACACCTGGACAGAGTTATTTGAAGAAACTCATAAAATAGTTGTCTAGCTTTACACCATCCTGCTTTTCCAACGTCAACAATGGAAAATCTGGAGAGAACTCAAGCACAGCGTGTGGAAGCAAGTCTCTAATCCCACCACAATAAACCAAAACAAAAGAAGCCAAATAAAATGGATATATTTAAATCCACGATGATTGTTATGGGTTTCAGACTGCAGCTTTAAGAGGAGTATTTACACCAGCAATAAGCACAAGGGTGACTGCAAACATCTCCCTCATGATTACTTTGTTTGTCATACAGGCCAATAGGTCATAAACGGTTATTTCCATGTTCTCGCACATGAATACGCCCAGGACTATTTAACTCCTGACTACCGGAGCGCAAAGACAAACAGGACAAATAAAATAAAAGAAAAGGACAAGATGCTGCTTGCAGTCTTCAATAGCAGTCAGCTCAAAAATCTTTGCAATCTGCTTCAAACTTTTTACTTAACATTTATATCAAATTTTTTATTATTTCAGATCATATTTACTTTTGTATTTCTTTTTTTTTTTTTAAATATACAAGTCAAAAAGTCACAGGTCAATTAACAGCTCTCAAATCCATCATTTCCTTGAAGCGTGGCTCGTACGCTAACACGCCACATCCTAAACCATAGTTATACATGAGAACCTTGAATGGGACTACTACTATCCCAGTGTAATTCGGAGGCGGTCAGTCACAATTATGGGCGGAGGAAATTTTCTACTAAAGACAGTCTTCCGTTGAAACAAAAAATGTGGATGACTGGATCCGTCACTTGATCCACGGCAAATTTCAACTCAACCAAAATGCAGAAATGGAAACCACGACCTCACGGTTCTCAAGGTACCCCATTGTACAGGTTTCCTTTTAACCCCAATTTCTTGCAAAATGTGGTAAGACATACTCCAGATTTTAAATATTTTAATATTAACTGGGACACAATGTCTGCAATCTCCACAATTCAAAATAGCGCAGAGCGCCACGATTTATGAGCACACTTGGAGAACGACTGGGGTGTAAGAAGCAGGCAGGGTGCATCCAAGAGGTGAAACTTGAAGAAATCATGCTTCCAAGTTCATTGAGATCCCCTACAATGGCACATCAAGGTCTGTTACACTCTGTTAAGCTCTGCGCGGTCCACTACAATTCCCACATTGTATCACGACTGGAATCAAATCGTAATAATGGTGAAATTGTCGACAGTCAAAAATTTTCCCACAATCAGTGTGATTGTCACAAATCCACCAAGTTCCCTCAGGATCATCACGATTAGATCCCACGACCCCCACACTAATTACGATTCTATCAGATCATGGAAATCGTGATCGTGCCCCAGTGCAAACCCAGAGATAAACCCAAAGTCCATCAACTGCTAACTGGTCAAGTCAACCCAACAACCATAAAAACATCTGTCAAATCGAAGTATAGACAGATCAGAAAAAAAATCTTTCCACATATTCACTTTAACATCCATGCACGTCAAGGTGAACAAATGGGCTGAAGAAAAAAAACAAAAATAATATAAATATACACTGTCGATTTTTTTTCAATTTGGCGAACAAATGTCTACTATGATTTAGAGCTATTTTTGTTGTTATCTCTAAGAAAGAACTTAAAAATAGTCACCACATCATCTCAAACAAACACTGCAGACAATGGTTGTTTTAAATAAAGGATACCTAACAAAAGCATTGTTTGTACTATTTGCTATAGATGTGCTCTTAATGGTGATACGGCAGCTCTGTGGATAGCACTGTTAACTCTCATTTCTGATGTGTACCCTGGTTTCCTTCTACACTCTAAAAGCAGATTAGGTCAACTGACTTCTCTAAATTGCCCATAGGTGTGAATGTGAGTGTAAATGGTCATTTAGTGTCTGTGTTCGCCCTGTGATAGACTGGCAACCTGTTCAGGATGTATCCCAGCTCTCGCCCAAAGTCAGCTTGGTTTGGCTCCCATAACACTGAGGGGTAAGCAGTATATACGGTGCATTTATATTTGACACTTCTTTCCTGTTAAAATGTCGTTGTTACTGAGAAGTTGACTTGGGATGTGTTTTTAAATCAGATTTCTCTTCCTGGTTACAGAGTGAACAAAATTACTCAAATTAAGTGAGTAGCAATTTATATTAACAAAAAAATTATATTTAAAATTATAACTGTAAACATTTTAATATTGAGATTAAAGATTTTGACAAAAAATGCTAATAAAAAATACATTAAATGAAATTATGTGTATCCATGTAACCTTAGAGAAGCATACAGCAATTTATCACGACGTCAATATTACACCATATCACGTGGACCAAGTCGAATCTGAAGACCCTACGCTGCTTCTGAAGTCAAAATCCTCAATCGTCTTACAATAATTGATTACATTAAGATGTAGTTCAGCAGCCTGAGGAATAAACAATTCTTAATATAGTGTTTTAACAAGTCATGCATATAAAATTCAGAAAATATATTCAAACACAAATCTTACACTTTTTATTTAAAAAATGTATTAGCATATAACACACAAGAACAGAGTAATCTGATTGGTCTGCTTTTCGGGGATTTAAAAAAAATTAAAAAATTGAAAAATTACTTTGCAAAAAGAAAAGAGAGAGAAAAAAATAAACAACACTTAAATTAAAAGGGTTATTCCATGTCAATTCACCTAAAGGTTTCCAGGTGATCATCTCAGAATTCAATGAAACCAGACAATGAACATGTTTTCACATGAACACACGCAGAATTGCAAGGTTCTAGTTTAAAAACTTTCCGAGACACGTTCATTTTAAGATCGCAGGCTAGTACCCATTTGTTGGCCCACGACTTGCAATTTACTATTTTGGGCATTTTTTAAAAAGCTTGTAACTTCCCCCCCTTAAAACTTTGCATGCTAACAGAACAGGACCTTCTCTATCAGAATCTGCAGTCAAGATTACTCTATTTATCAGGGTTGGGTTGCTACTGATACTGCAATTTTGGAAAAAATCCAATTTCAAACAAATTATTTTGGAATATTTTACACAATTTTTTTTTTTTTTTTTTACAGTTTTTTTTATAGTTTTCATGTAAAATAAACAGTTTTTAAGAAGAATAAATGTGATATGGTATTTTAGTGAGTGTCCCAAAACTGAACTATAGGTGAAAATTTGCTCATCTTGAGAGCCCCTGAAGATGTGGACAGTTCCCCAAAATTATGAAACTTTTCCACATGCAACATGTATATCTGATTAGCAACACAAAATTTCAGCCTTACTGCTCATTTCCTTCATGCTTAGCCATCATCTTGATATTTTCATAAAATTCATTTTTATTTTTTGTTTTTGCATTTCCCTTCTGAAGTGGAATAAAATATGTATAAATATTTTGCATGAGATCAGAATATTATCTCAAACTGGTGAGATTATTTTCGAAAAAAAAATGAGTGTAATAATAAACAAAAACAAATGCTTTAAATTGCTTTTATAACAATTAGAAAAGTGACTCTTATATAGGAATTATCTGTTATAGTTTCCATTATCGTATAGAACACTTACAATATAATTTATACAACTTATATTTATCATTTAAAATGATGTATTTATATCCCCACTAAATAATTAATATTAGAATATATTATAATAGAGATTATATACATCTTTTCATAAGCTTAAGTGCTCATAACTGCACACTCTCCTGAAAAGACTTACAACAAATAACGGTTTGTCAACTTTTGCCAAATTTTCAGTAAAACTGAAACATATATGCACGTACCAAACTCTCTTTGCAGAAAATGTTTACTGGTAGATTGTTGCAAATATTATATAAATAATAAAGTTCAATAATATTTCATTAAAGCCTATGAAAAAATGTATATTAACGAATGAGTACTAGCCTGCTATCTTTAAATGATCTCGGAAGGTTTTTGAACTGGGACCTTGAAATTCTGCAGGTGTCAATGTTGAAACATGTTCTATGTCTAAGTTTCATTGAATTCTGAGATGGTCACCTCGGAACCTCTAGGTGAATTGACATGGAATGACCCAAAAGAATAGATGCTCACAGTTTGTCACAGTCATTTAAAGCCTGCATCATCATCATCACAGAGTGAAACAAAGGTTTTACCTATAAAAATTGTTGGAATGTTTTGCATTTTCGTTTTCCACGACCCGAGCCAGACTAAGAAGAAATGTTTGTTTTTCATGTACGATACATTAAAACATCCTTTAAGGAGCTTGTATTACTTTACTTATGTTTCCACGTAAGATAAGTCTGTTGGGCTTTTACACCGGAGCCTAGTGGCTCACCAGGCCAGAGCTTATCCCTGGTTTCTGTAGCGTGAGGCGACTAGGAGTTCAACTCCTCCTGGATGGGACACTGGTCTATTGCAGATTACATTCCCAGTATTTTTACTGACACCCATTTATACTGCTTGGTGGACAGAGGCACACTTGTGGTTAAGACCTTGCACAGGGGTCTTAGCACGGTGGGGGTCAAACAAGGATACCAACCCACGACCTACTGATCATGTGCCCAACACCGTAATCACTACGCCACAGGCCCCTTACGTTCCATGTACTAGGTACTAAACTCTGAGTATGCTGAACAGACGCTGTCTGCTAAACAGTGTTTAGATCAACTCGAAGCACAGAGCTCACCTGACCTGCCTCTGTCCCGGACAAAATATATAAAAACAAAATCTTGATTTAGTCTACTTTTACTCATTTATGTGTGGTGTATACTTAATCCCTAGAAGCGAGCTAAAGAAATGCCTTTACAAGACTCTTTTTGACGCGCTTGTGCATGCACTCAGAGCTCGTGAGTCAGTCTGGATTTTTAAAAATAAAACTTTAAATAAACTATAAAAATTTTAAATAATGGCTCCTGAGTGGCAAGATGCGCGACCTGGAAATCAGAAGTTCGGTCCGGAAAGTCAATGGAAGCTAATTAGCTGAGCTCACAGCCATCACCAGCCAATCATGGGCGTCTGTGAGCTCCTTCGAACTAAAGGGGCGGAGTGTGTTAGGCCGCCCCAAAAGGTTTGTAAAGATGCGGGTGGAAGTATCACATATCGTGGAGTACCATGTGCATGCTTATGCCCCTCCCTGGTTGGCGGTGGTCGTACTAAATTAAGGAAGGGAACTAAGCTGGGAAATACTATAATTAAATAAATATTATTTAACAATTATTTTAATGAAGGTCAGTGATTGTCACTGAATTGAGTAATCAATACATAGTAACGTACACGTTGCCTTTAGTGATAGCAGTGCATGAAGTTTATTCACTGCATAGGAAGAAACGGTGCAGGCTGGAGACACATGCTATGCCAGTGTACTGTGATCAGAAATGATAAGAGGTGTGATCATTCTGTTTCCTAAGACAAATAGTGTACATGCTCAGAGTGACCAGCGTCCCATAAGTGTGTGTTTAATAAGAACACTTTCACACTTTCCTTATAAATCAGAGAGATTGTTTCTATTACATTTCATCACGTTAGTTAGTAAAACTACAGTGCTTTTCTCTGGAACTCAGAACCACTTCATTTCCAAAGAGCTGCTGCCACTACATGTTTTTCCAGAAGCCACTCCCACTCATTTGCATTCTCACTGTGTTTTTTCCCTTCATCTCAAGTCTACCGTCTTATCTGAAATTTACCTAAAAAGGATGGTGAGTATGAGCTCGGGATCTGAAACACGGCGAGTCACACAGCATAAACAATCAAGTCTTAAAGATGTATGTGAAAAACTGTAACTGTAAGATTGTGGTATGGTTTGTGTCACTGTGATTATAAACAGCTGCTTCCTCACCAGCCTCTCTTTAGTGAAGTTGTTGTTGAAGAAGAAAAAGAAAAAGAAGAAGAAGAAGCATTGTGTTGTTTAGAAAGAGCACTGCCCAAGCTAGAAATCGGTGTTTCCCATCCCGAGGCCTTGAGGACCTCCTGCCCTGCACATTTTAGTGTTTTTCTTGTTCTTACCTCACCTGATTTTACTAAATAGGTAATTAAGAGCTTTTCAAGACTTGAAGAGGGTGTGACAGAGCAGGAAAGGTACTACAATATACAGAAAAAGAGTTCCTCCACAACCAGAATCTCCATAAATGATAACCACACAACTTCTCACGGAAAATGTCACTATATCAACAATTATACACGTCCCCTAATCCGTTTATGGGACACATCCGCCATACAAGTCCATGTGCAAACTGGTGCTATAGTAACTATGATAAGCACATTTATATAAACCTTGCAAGACAAAAAGCTGCTGTAGGAAATTAATCGATACTTCCTCACCAATCAGAATCGAGCTTTCAACAAAGCTGTGGAATAAATTACAAAGGGAAGTAATGATCTATGCTAAAAGGTTGCACCACGCTAAACTAGTGGCTACAAGCTTCCCTTTTCTTATTAACTACATTAACCTCACAGCTCCAGTACAACACTACAAATCAATAAATTCCTGGTGACTGGCTGCCTGTGAAGAAGAGGTTTATTGTGTGCATTTCTTACAGACAGTGCAGCTCCTCACATTTTTTTTTATTAAATATTGGAAACGTGACGGATCTGCTACGCTACGGAGTTAAACAACCTGTCACAGGAATGCACACACAACCTGTCTGAAGCTTCAAGGTCTCTCGAGTGAACTGAATCTACTCGATCCTGAACATATCAGCTTTAAATCAAACAACTCACAATTATTACATATTAAACAATCAGTGGCATTAATGTGAACAGAGGAAGCAGCTTTGAATAAATCAAGCCGATGTAAATAAATCAAGGGCTGTTTCATGGTCAGAGTTGTCTTTTTAAAATTATACAATGGACACCTTTAAGTTAAGTAGGCACTTGCATACTTTATGACTACTTTGTCATAAGCTATTAGTTTTATTACAGTGGAGAGAACTGAATTCTGTACTTGGTCAAAATTTTAGGAATATTTGCCTCTGAAAAATTCGCTGTACTGGTGTACTGGGATTACTCTTCTTCTATACAACAATAAACAAGAGGCAGTCATCAAGTTTGCAAGTGCCTACTTACAGGGGTCCCTTGTATAATTTTAAAAAGACAACCCTGACCATGAAACAGCACACACAATAAAACCCAGAAAAACTGTAATTTGTAGTTTAATATGTTGTGCTAAACATTGTCCAAAATGATAAAACGTTTTCAATTCATTTGATTCTTTAGATTTTTTTTTTTATTTGTTTGTTTAGTGATTTTGCAGCAAAAAATAAATCAAAATATGTGATTATTTATTATACATGTTGTGGCAAACATTCACTTACATCCACATACAACTTTTAATTTGGTTTTATTCTGTCATATTATTGACATTTATTGTCATTTATTTATTTATTTCACAAAATTGTTGATTGTATTTATTTAATTTATCAAAAATATCCAACTTAAAAAGCATTTGTTTATTAAACAAATTGTTATTAGTAACAAAGATGTTTTGGCACAAATTCAGCATAAAATTATTTGAATACCAAAAACATCTGAGAATTTCTATAATTTATTATAATATATTAATGATATTATAATAATATCATTTATTATTTATTATTATCATTGGGGGGACGGGTCCAATTTTTTTTGCAGACAAATAATAAACGAATTCCCCAAAAATTCCACAAATAGTTTTGCCTTGAAGCAGCAGCACTTGATCAAGACATGCAACCGACAGAGCAAAGCAAACAAACCTACAACAACAACAACAACAACAACAACAACAACAACAACAATAATGGTGATGATGATGATGATGATAATAATAACCTAAAATACTAGTGTGCAGGATAAAGAGAAATAAAGAGAGCTGAGTAAGTCTGCATTGCTGTGAATGGTACAGCAGGAGAGGAAACATGTCAGGACATTCCTGCTGCAGACTCAATCTGGTTTATAAGATTAATAACCAAACACAAAGAACAGAAAACAGCAGCAGCCTCACCATGCTTTAATGAGCTGTCGGGGAAGAGCGCACACACTCCGAGCTGAACCGTGGCATTTGCTGGAAAACGAAGAGCGGAAAAAAGTTCCCAAAACTTGGTGAAAACTACTATAAGATTTCCTCTTCCGGGAAAAACACATTCAGACCAGAGCGCGAGCGCGACGCAGCACCAAACTGCGAGCCAGTGCACAGGAAAGCGCACTACAGAGGGTGTACTACAAGCGCGTCCTGCACCCTACATAGTGCACTCAGTGTCCAATAGAATACCATAAGGGATAGATCCGAACATAGTAAGGGCGGGTCAGGCGGAAAAAGTACTCCTAGTGTGTAGCCTACCGGGGGAAGTGAGCAGTGCACAGCAATAACGTCACCATGAAAATAATGTCATGAGAGTCAAAAACCTTTTTTAAACAGTATTAGTATTCTTATGACATCACCATTGAAAACTACACAGACATAAGTTACACAAAAAAACTTTATTTTTACTCTGCACAACACAATGAACAAAATACACGCAAAAATAAAATTAAAATAAATAAATAAACTGAATGTGAACAAAATAACATTACATTTTTCATTCCTTCTTTCATTGAACTGCTTCATCCTCCCAGGGGTGCAGGGAGGATGGAGCCTATCTCAGTCGACTCTGTGTGAAGATAGGGTACACCCTCGCCAGACCATCCCAGAGCAACACACACAACCATTCACATACACACACCTAGCAGCAATTTGGATCCACTGGAATACCAGAGGACTCCCATGCAGGCACAGAAAGTACATGCAGACACCATACAGAAATGCCCTTGCTTAGAACGGGACTCGAACCCAGGACCAGCTTGCTGTGAGGGGGACGTGCTAATTACTACACCATCATGCCGCCCTAAAGTCAATTCCTCTTACATCAAAAGGAGTTAAAGAATTTAGAACACAGCACCTTTTTGTTTGAACCCCACCATTTTTTACAATGATCAAAATACTGGAGCAATTGATTGACAGGTGTTTCTTCTTGCTCAGGTGTGCCTTGACTGATTGTTTATACAGTTAATGCCTTGAGCCCAAAACACACTGCCAACACAAACATGTTCACCAATGTTAAACAGTACAAAGTTTTAGATAGAAACATAAACATAATTGCTTAACTTTGTTAATGAGTGCAACTTTTTGTGTGAATTAATTAATATTTTTCATTATTATTCACATATCAACAATAATTAAAAATTAATCATTCATTCATG
The DNA here is from genome assembly GCA_039654305.1 of Porochilus rendahli. NCBI lineage: Eukaryota > Metazoa > Chordata > Actinopteri > Siluriformes > Plotosidae > Porochilus > Porochilus rendahli. The sequence continues at coordinate 19,079,683 of JBCNYG010000012.1, read as the reverse complement.
CAAAAAAGTTGCACGCATTAATATTTAAACAATTACATAAACATTAAAAGCAGCAGTATTTTTTATAAACATTAAAGTAATTCAGTGCTTCAAGTAAACACTAAAATACTAATATACATTGATATAACTATATGACAGTTTTTATTCATAAATCTTTAAATAGAAATGTGTGTTATTTTATTCATGGAATAAGCAGTTTAAGTGAAGTTTGATTCAGTATCGCATTGCTTATACATTATACATTGTATCATTAATTAAATATAAACTATAATACAATTTACACACTTTGGATTGATCTCAAATTCTGTAAATAAAACATAATCCTTTCTTAGAAACTTACACGTTACTGTCATTAGTCAATTTGCTGAAAAATCTTTAAAGAAGACAATTTGAGGTGAGGAAAAGTTCTGAGATGTAGTTGCTGGGGTTCAAGCGGGGGTCATGGAGGCAGGGAGAAGCATCTAGAAGCAGGCTGATGCACTCTGCACATGGACGTTTGGTTAAGGGGGAAAAAAAATAATTCCTCCTGATTAAATGTTCTATTTAATTACTGGGGTCATGGTGGCAGAGAAAATTATGGCAGGTGCTTTCAGAAAAATTGCATGTAAATAACACAGCTGCATTTAAAAGGCATGGCAATAACAATGATGTTTTTATATTTATAAACATGTTTTAGTTTGACCTTTAACATCATAGGTTATAAATTGGGCTCAGTGGTATAGTGGTTAGCACATCCGCTTCACAATGAGTAGGTCCTGGGTTTGAGTCCTGGAATCAGTGAAGGTTGCATGTTCTTCCCATGCTTGGGTGGGTTTCCTCCGGGAACTCCAATTTCCTCTCACAGTCCAAAAACATGCACATTGGGCTAACTGGGTTCCAAAAAAATGCCACTAGGTGTGTGTGTGTGTGTGTGTGTGTGTGTGTGTGTGTGTGTGTGTGTGTGTGTGTGTGTGTGTGTTGGCCCTGCGGTGGACTGGTCGAGTGACTGAGATGAGAGAGAT
>JBCNYG010000012.1:18993906-19012291 GCA_039654305.1 Porochilus rendahli | reverse complement strand
ATCTATTATTTTAATAAATTATAAACAGTGTTTGTAGAGAACAGCATACAGCACTTCCGACTGACTTACATCAGCAACAATGAGCTTTCCTCTGGACTTGAAAAAGTTTTGAATAAACATTAAAACAGTTATAAAATTCAGCTTTTGTTAGATATGGAAACTTGGAAAACAGATCTTGGAAGGTGTTATCCTAGATAACGGCCTTCAGCCTTGGCTGATAAAACCCTCTCGATTGAATAATACTTCATATCATACTTCACCTCACTCAATACCTAATTATTTTTCTTAGATTAATAAGCAAATTAATTACATTGTGCCACTACCATGTGGTATATACTAAACAGAAGTATTCTTAAAGTTTAATGAGCATCACACAGTAGTTTCTATACCTGAATTATTATCATTATTATTTTTTATTATTATTATTATTATTATTATTATTATAATTATTATTATTATTGTTGTTGTTGTTGTTACCCAACAGCCCCTTTCCAGGCCTTCGCTGAACTCCCACACCTGAGATTTTGCATTAGCGCATTTTGACTGCCTCAGGAGTTGCTTGCCTGCTTGTCGGCTGCCTCAGGAGTCCTACAGGCCAAAAAACAAATCTTCTTCAGATTTATTACCTAACTATTACAATACAACATCATCATCATCATCATCATCCTAGGCCTTTTAAAAACTTGTTTACAGTATTGTATGCCACACATTAATGTTGTTCAGGTAGAGGGTAAATCATTTTAGCTGAAACTTTTTCTCCCCAATTCCCTTGCACCTGTAAGCCTTTCCCTATGGACCAGCCTGGATGAAGGTTTTCTTCATGGTATGTTATCTTTCTGAACTGTTGCTTAGTTTGCATCACGGTTGAAAGTAACACACTTAGAAGAACAGTGCAATCCACCATCTTTAGCATATATGAGTTGACAGATACTTATGATTGGCTAGTGTTTTTGCGACTGATATGGGAGAAGGAGCATGCTCCTCACACACAGAGGGCAAGGACAGTCTTGTTCTCTTGGAGTTTTAGCAGATTAGGAAAGCGATGAAATTAGCAGTGGTTTATAAAGTGTAAGTGACATGGAAATTTCGTCTGACTGGTGTGGTTAATAAAGGACTGACAACCAAAAGCATGCAGAACAGGATGAAAAGCGTGCGTCATGGGCAATATTAGGCATTACCTTTATTTATAGACTTTTTATTATCCACCTCTATCATCTTGTACATACAGCAAGTCTTTGCGTGTAATCTCAGTTTATCCCAGTTGACAGAGAATGCCAGTCTAATCTAATGAAGAGGTTAGATTAAAATGTAAAGTAATGCTTTTTTCATATTTTTTTTTCTTGGCCCATACAACTCAAAATTACAATTACAGCAAAAAAAAAAAAAGTTCAAGCACTTTTATATAATTTCTTATAGCTATATTAAACCAGTGCTAGTTAATCCCTACAACCCTGGTCACAATAACAAGCACATCGCGAGTGATGTAATCAAGGATTGCAGCAGTGTTGCTCATGGGAAGTAAAATAGATTGCCCCAGATCTCACACATTTTGTCCCGGGACATCGTCTGACACTCCCACATGAGCCGCTGTTCGTGAACAGACAGGGGCTTCAACCAGCGTGGGTTCCTGGCCCTCGAACTTTACGTTTGGCAATGATCTGCATTCTGTTCCGATGCCGTGTGAATAGGAAAGCGTGTCCTACATCGCACCACGTGAATTAATTAACATAATGAAAGGACCGTGCCTTGAGGGGGAATGGGTTTATTTATTGTAACGAAAGCAGATCTGGGACTAAAGCTAGTGCCAGGATGATTTTTTTTAACCTTCAAAATGATTCAGAATGACTGTTGAGCAGGCTACACGGAGAAAATAATCGATACGTACTTCACTTGTTTACTTCGCACTAAAGCTGCCGTCTGTAATTTAGAAATCAGCTCAGACTCAGATCAGTTTTATTTATACGTTTCGAATTTAAATTTCAGAAGATGGTAGTACTTACCACTTTATCGAGTGGCGGTCAGATTTCATGAATTTTATTTCGATGCAAATATGTGACCGGTCACCAGAAAATTTTTTTGCAAAAGTTTTAATGCACCATCTACAGTTAAAAAATGACCCCCCAATTTTAAAAAAATCTGATTAAATTTGATGAAGATAAAACAAAAAAATTCTAGTTTAATTCAATGCGGTTAATTAGATTTTTTCACAAAACTGTTTAAGAAAATTCAATTGGGAAAAATGTACAAAAAAGTTAGTTTGTGCACTAAGATTCATTTCGTGGAAATGGGTCTCATATGAGAATAACTGTTATGCTGCAACCTTGGTGATAAATGGCAGGGTTTATTCTAGCCTATAGTTGCGCAACTGGCAGAGGTTGAGTTCAGAAAATTTAATCTGCTAAACAAATTATTCTGGTATATTTGTTGGGAAAACGTGTAGGAAAGGGCTCTAGTAGACAAGTTAATAATTCTGATGTCAAATTGGCCTCTTAAAGAGGAATAAAGTAATCAAATCACTGATCTATAGGAATATCTATGTGCAAAGGTCAAGGGTCCAATTCTAAGCTGAACACTCTTTACTTAGATCCCTCAGACAGCACTGCATCATGAGCCTTGTTTCATCTATAGCCAATATAACCACAGGGACTCAGGATTACTTTAGCCTAATGTTTATTGTAGCCTGAAGTGACGCCGAATTCTCTGGGATCAGAGGCATCCAGAACGGATCACGCAGTTGAAATGTGTACCGTAATCATGTGTGATCTGGACCAACGACAATCAGGCCATCCAGAGTGTCATCAGTAACAAGTTTAAAAGCAAGAGTGCTTCACTGTATGGGGTTTGTATCAGTGGCCTTCTGTGGTGCAGCATTAGTACAGATAAGTACACTAAGATTTTTTTCTTTTATCAGGGATGTTTACCAAGACAGTGCAAATACCCATTCATGCGCATTAGAAAGCTATGGCTGCTGAAGAAGATTGAGTGGGTGTTGGACTGACCTGCCTGCAGTGCTGACCTGTCCCGATAATGAATATGCAGCAAATTTTGAAACAAAAATGCAACGGTGATGACCTGTACTACTGCACACTTTAAGACAGGAATCTACAACTCTTTTCCTGGGGAGCTACCTTCTGAAAGACGTTGGCTCCTAACCTAAACATGCACACCTGATCATCTGATTATTGCCTTAAGAAGTTCTTGATCAGCTAAGATAGTTGTGTTAGGGTTGGTCGGAGTTAAATCCTGTAGAAAGGTAGCTTTCTGCGAGCAGGGTTTGTGACTCCTGCCTTATGACCTGTTTGCTAAAAGAATGGGACAAAATAACACCTGTAATGCTTTATCACTTTGTGTGTTTCATCCATGAATGTATTTTAAATATTGTGAGAAGGAATGGCAACATTCCAAAGTGGTCAATGCTTCATCATCCCACTTAAAAAAAAAAAGTCCATTAATCAAACAATCCGCTAGTCATTCCAAACTATCTGCATCCATACACCAACTTTTAGTTACGCTCTGCTTTTTAACAGTGTATAAGCACAAATGCAAAGTTTGCATAAAGCAGGTGGAGAAAAACTTCTCACACACTCTCTCATTCTCTCTGTGGGGGCTCTGCTCTTTATCCTCAATCCCCAGTTGCCTCTCTGTCCTCTCTTGCCCAGGTGTTGATGAACAGCAGCATGCTGGCATCTCGCACTACATTAGGTTCCCACATTAGCCAACCTGCGCTAATGCATTTCTTGTGCCACATGTCGCCACGCATGACCGCCTCCTGAAAATGATTCCTTGATAGCAGCACTTAATAAAGGATGTTGTTCTCTGCCTGCCTCACCCCCCCTCACCTCACCACACACCGAATTTTCAACAGCAGGATTATCTCTGTTGTTTTATGGCTGCATCCGAATCATTGGCGCCGCCTCCCTGTGGATTACAGGCACCCGTTACTTGCTCACCTGTTCCAGCAGTCGCATGGTTCCCCAGCTCAGTGTTTCCCAGGGATCCCTTAATAATGTTACACAATAGCGGGTGTGTCCCAGCTGACACCAAACACAAAAGGTGTGCCACCCACCCCCCACCCCCCCAGAAAAAACACCCCTCCTTGCAACCTTCTCAGCCTGCTTTCATTTTGTTCTCATTCAAGGTGGGCATCACCTCAGCCTGACAAACCGTGCTATGCAGCCTGACTCGAGCATGAGGGCTTGGAGCAAGGCCGCAAAACACGAATGAGAGTAAGAGAAATAGAGAGAAGCCCTAGGACAATAGAAGCACCTGTAGTAAGAGGCTATGCACGAGGCTCTGTCCGATAGCCTCCGATTGAGTGTCCTTAAACCCCCTTTTGAAAGATTAGCAAGCGCAAGGTCAATCCAGAGGCCCTGCTAGACCTGGGAACGCCTTCTCTGAACACATAATGTGCTCATGGTGCTCGTGTCAGAGCGAGTGGTCACACTTCTGCATCAAGCCGATCTTTATTGTCTCAGAGGGAGATCAGTATAGCAGAGGTGTAGCGTTCAAGCTCGAGCTGCCGGACCAACTGCCCATTGTGTCCGTGTGTGCGACTGGCCCCATAATGTATGCGCCGCATATAATTGCTTTGAGTTGTTTAACAAGATAATAGAGGGGCCGTTTCGTGTCTTTAAGAGGGAAAGAAAAACTCCTTTGGAACGTGAATGAAAAAACACGCAGAGCGTTTGACGACGGCTGAGCAGATTACGTTACACATTAACAGCTTTTCCATTAAGTCACCATTCGTCTCCATGGAGACCCTTTCTCCCAAGACTCTGTGAAAACGAATGGGTTTCTGTACTGTGTGTGTGTGTGTGTGTGTGTGATTGTGTGTGTGTTGACCTGAGTGCGAGTCGTTCAGGGAAAAAATCTTCCCAGACTTCTCAGTCTTTTAGTGTGTTTACAGGCCAGATGGACGTAACAAGCACACTCACACTCAGCTTTGCGTCTGACTCTAATTAAGGCCGCTAATTAGATGACTTTGTAGGTGTTGGATCAGCCTGCAGAGCATGATCCGACACAAATGCTTTAAGAATGGATAAAAGATAAAAAGTACATTTAAATAAAAACTACAGAATAGTTGTAATCCCTGGCTATCGGTAGCATATCTGTCATTAACAGAGACATTCATTTGATCATGTATGGAAGAACAACAAAAAAAGAACAACCAAAAAACGAAAAAACCTTTATATATCATAGTATCAACATAATAATTTGAAAGCTATGCATGTTTTGTAATGTATATGCACCCTGAAACAAATCGCTAGGAAATGGATGGGAAAATGTGTAAAGAGAAATGGTAAATATATTTATTTATTAAATTTATATGTATATAAGTGTGTGTGTGTAAGTAATTGGTACAAAATAAAAAGAAAACATACTGAATAAATTAAGGTGGAAAAGTAGCCCCTTGTTCCAGTATGTACACTTTACTCTTCTTTTACTTTCCTACTTTTGTTTTCTTTCTTTCTTATTGTCATTTTTGATTGTCATCTTTATTAGTAGACATACTTTTCTTTCATTTGATAGCATTATCTCTTCAATACAAAATATTTTTTAACACAAAAGTAAACATTCAGAAAAATGTTTGTGTAATAGTAAAGAAAGAGGCGTGTTACATAAGAGACTTTTTTTTTAACAAAAAACACAATGTAAGGTATCTGCTGGGTTTTTAACAATAAAAGAAAATAAGTGCATCTGTCAATATTTCCAGAAAAACTGCAGCTGCTTCTGTAAGATCCTCAGTAAAACTTCACAGCTCATTTCCTTGTAAAACTTCACAAACTATACCAAAAGACTTTAAAAAGGAACTTTTGGACAATCCTGTGTATACAGATAAAACCTGGAATATAGTACCAAAAGAAACAAAGTATGAATAAAGTTGTTTCAGTGCAGTTTTATTCACAACACAGGAAACAGTAACTCTAAAAAGTTATTTACACATATTGTAACATCTACACGTCTACACATAACATCTACATATTACAGATATTACAATTTAGTTATGATTTCGAGATTAGGCAGTTTATCCTACATTACTTTAATGTATAAATCTGGATTACAAAGGTGAGTCAGGTGAAAATGTAAATAAAAAAATGCTGCATTAATTAGAGAAAAAGTACATTAAGTTTGTTTAAATGTAAATATGTACTGCTGTTAAATAAGATGTTGTAAGAGAAAACTTTCCATACTTCACCCTCCGTGTAACTCATCCCATGCAAGCCCACCTGCCCATCCTTCTCTTACATGCTAATGATTCTCTCTCTGACGATTCTATTAAAATAAAAACACAGTGTGGTATGTTATGAAATAGATTTATTTTTAATCATAGTTTGGCTAGTTAGATTTTCTCTATTAAACTAGTGAGTTTAGCTGAAAGAAGTGAAGGAATAAGTACTTAATTTAAGCGATTCAGTCACTCCTTCTTCATTTTAGAGAAGGACTAGGTTTCTCAGTGAGGATGAAAGGAAACGAGAATAATTTGATGAACGAGTGAGACCGTCTGTTGTGGTGTTTCTCCATGGAGTGGACAGATGCTGGGGTTCACTGCGCTGTAGGTAACACTCCATATCAGTTTCTCTGAGTAGTGTGTGTGTGTGTGTGTGTGTGTGTGTGTGTGTGTGTGTGTGTGTTGACTTATTTCTTTGTCTCATCTGTCGCTCCCAGAGGTAGAAGCACTCAGACATAACGGAGGCACAGGACACATGTTGCTTTATTTTTGTCTCACAAAACATGAGATCAGTAAGATGTAAATACCTCGACACCTTGTGTTCGATTTTAATTTTTCAACCATAACCTAAATCTATAGACCCAACATGCATTTCAGCCAAACCATGTTTAGTCTGTAGTTTGTTTATTTAGTTTTTCTAGCACTACAAGTGGGTAGCATGTCTGCATTATCAGAGTTGAACCCAAATATTGTCACTACCAGTCAAAACACACCTGCTTACAAAAGGGATTTTTACCTTATTTTATATTTTTTCTTCCATTGTACTCCTTAACAGTAAATATATTATCATATGTTATATTCGTTATCATATAACACATATAGGGCATGTCAATGCGAAATGATACCAGTTGGTTAAAAAATTAAAAGTTGTTTTTGAATATTTGCAGTTAATTATCTATAAAATAGTTAATTATCTATAAAATAAATAAGAGGACAATCATTTGCCGAACCACTTAATCCTATTAGGGTCGCAGGGAGTCTGCGGCCTATCTCAGCCGTCACTGGGTGAAAGCAGGGTACACCCTGAGCAGCTCGGCAGACCATTGCAGGGCCATCACACTATTCACACTCCAATCACACCCAGGGGCAATTTGAAATAGCCAATTTGGCTAATGTGCATGTCTTTGAACTGAAACTGGAGTACCTGGACAGGTAACATGCTTCAAGTCCTGGACTCAGCAAGGATTTCTGTGTGAAATTTGCACGTCCATCTTGTGCTTGCATGGGCTTCCTCTACATGCATCAGTGTCCTCCCACAGTCCAAAGACATGTACATTAGACTAATTGTCTACTCTAAATTATGCCTAGGTGTGACTGTGAGTGTGACTGAATGTTTATCCTAGGGAATAGGTTCTTCAGAGGGCTTGCAACCCAGGTGAAAACATAAATTGAAGAGAAACCACAGATAAAATACATTTTAAGTAAGTTGTTGGTGTGTTATGTAGTAGCTCATTATGAAAATATTTTTTGATTCAGAAATATTTATAAACAGCTTCTGTATTTATACTGAAGCTGATGGGGGGCACAGTGGTGTAGTGGTTAGCATGTCCGCGTCACAAGAAGGTCCTGGGTTTGAGTGAGTGGACGATATTTTATATTTGAGGTGTTTATGGTCTGGGTAAAACATTTTCAAATGTATTTTACAAAATAGTAAAACACATTCATATTTACAATAGGAGTTAAAATAAATGATATTATACAACTCATATTGCTACAAGTTTCATAGGGTCTCAGGCATGTGCTGAGAAAAGATGTGTGTCTGTTGCAGTTAAAATCACTTGAATCTAATTATTTCCATAAATTTAGTGACTTTAGAAATTGCCACCGTATCAGTTTTGTTGTTGTTGCAAATGAAAATGTTGCAAATGAAAATGTTAGTACTGAGGATGGGACAAGAGTTTACATGTAATAAAATATAGCAGCCAATCATATTGTAGTATGCAAATGCAGGTCAAGCCCTAAGGGTTTACCAGTTATTAAGATTAATTTGCATATTTATTGACTCTGCATCATTTGATGAGGATGAATGTAAAAGTGTTTCCTTTTATGTGTAATTTATTAGGTTTTCATTTTGTAGCCATAAAATCAAGGTAGTTTATTGCTAATATTAAAAGTTCGCATTTAAACAATTTGTGAATGAAGTCACATGGTTTGAGGTGAGTGTAGGATTACTTAGTTACAAATACACCAAAATTGGTAGCTATAACCTTCCAGTACTTTTGTCATTGCTTCATAAAAGGAAGATTGTATTAATTTATAATTTTTTTCAGTGAAATGTTTTACAGATTAATCAAATCCTCCAGCCTTGGTTTAGTTCAAAAATTCAAAACAACTGTAAATGACTGAAAAGCTTTAGTGTTAGGATTTGGAAGAGCAGGCCAAGTCTCCATCTCATGTCTCCTCCTCCTGGAGCGTCCCCCCTGTGTGTGATCCCCCTGCTCGAGGGGACAAATCTGGAGACTCCCTGCTGTTAAAGCTCGCTAATGCCAGTCCCTGATTCTTCGCCAGATGCTCCTCTCTTGGCACGAGATCTGAGGAAGTGTCTCGGCGCTCGGCCCGCGTGCGGAGAGGAGCTCCTCCGCTCTTCATCCGCTCGTCTCCTGTATGGCCGCTCGTCGTCCTCCTCCTCCTCGCCGTTGTTTTGACCTTTCCCACACCGAGGCCTCCAGCCTGCGCCGCCACTTGGGGATTTTTCACTGCAAAAATAAGACATCTGTTACTGAGGATTAGCACGTTTTTCCCCGAGCTCGCTTGTGTGCACTGGGTTCAGGCAGCAGGGCAGCCTCCAGACCGCTCATGCGCGATATTACAGCACTGGCGGTGTGGCTGTGACTGTCTCTGTCCTCTTTCTTTTCCATTACATCTCTCTCTCTCTCTCTCTCTCTGAGCAGGTCTTTTTTATTTTACAAAGAGTGTATACATACAATAAAAGGAATTATTAACATTTCAAAGTAATCTATTTGTGTCTGTCTGTCTTCATGTCAGTCTTAAGTCTCTCTTTCTCTCTTGATCTCTCTCTTGGTATGTATGTCTCTCTGTCAGTCTGTTATCTGTCTGTTTGTCACTTTGTCTGTCTGTTGGTCTCTCTTATTGTTACTGTTTGTCTATCTGTCTATAAACCTACTTCTGTGTCAGTGTGTCATCATGTACAGACAGATATCCCAAAACAGTCATCCCTTCTCAAATGTGGTTAAGTGAATGGTGTTCGATGTGTTGTATACATTCGTACATAAGGTCATCAGGTCTGGCAAATGGATAATGCAACCACGGAGCTTCTCGGAAGCTTAGCTGTGGTCTCTCTCTTTCTCTCTCCCACTCTCTCTCTCTCTTTCTCTCTCTCTCTGTCTCACTCTCTCTCTTTGTCCCTCTGCATGTATGTGTGTTAATGTGTTGATGTCACCCTTCCCTGCCTAGAGCTTCTCAGGCTCTCCCAGTGGACTGACCCCTCGGCCACCAGGGAGCTTTTCACCCGTAATCATCAGTAAATTACCTGAACATGGTGTCATGTTACACATTGATCTGTGCAGCTAAACAAAAGCTCTGCTGCACTGCCTGTAAAATGCACTCTAGACAATTTTTACTCTCTGCGCTAATGAAGGGGTTGGAGGTGAAGAGATAGTACAGTGGAAAACAGTCTTTTGGATATATATAGTCGGGGCTGGGCAAATAAACTGACAGACACCTGTGCACTGTATATTCAAGGTAATTATCATACACCCATCATTGATAAAGTGTTTATCCGCAAACAAAGGTAATCCGTTTCTCTAAAAAACCTCTTTACCTCCTTTGGTTTCATTCATCTGCTGCTCCATATGGTCTCCATATCTTACAAAAATATATGTGATTTAATTGCTTAGGAAAGAGGTACTAATCATTTTTAGCATGTCATCAAAAACAAGAGAAAATGAGGCACTATAGTGACACCCCCAAGAACAGGAAATCCCTCAAAAATTGATGGAAAGACAAAAAGAAAACTTAATGACTCTGCCAAGAGACATATGGCAACATTTTTGGAGCTGCAGGAATATATGGAGAGTGCTGGTCACCCCCTGCATGTGACAACAGTCTTTCATGTTCTTCATGTCAGGGGTAGACAGATGTATTTTCTAATAAAAAAGAGAACAAATAAGGCCACATAAATCAAAGCATGTGGCCAAATGTGTTCTGGCCTGATTTAGACCAACATGGGAAAAACATTATTCTTATTAAAATGTCTTACTTATTATGAAGTATGGTGGAGGAAGCATCATGCTGTGGGGCTGTTCAGTTTGGACTAGTGCTGTAATTAATGTAGAAGGAATCACATTTATCCCCAAATACTAGCCTGGTATAAAAGAACTTTATTATAGTATAGTAAACACCCATAACACAAATCCATGTCAACAAAGTGGGTTGAGAAAAAGAAGTTTAAAAATCAACGTTTCATTCAGAGCCTAGTTTTAAATAAAGTTTAATGTAAGAACAAACAAACAAACCAAAAAAAACCTTAAATGACTTTAAGTTTACCAGTGAATAGTTGGTGTTTTATCTAATATTATCAGTTCATTTTGTCTGAATAAAAGGCTTCCTGGTGAAACCACCCCCGCTCACAGGCTTGGTATCTCTTACCCACCTGTTTTCCATCTTGTATTGGTTCTGTGTCATTAACATTACCAATAACATGACGTGAAAGTCTGAGATGAAGTGTTACGAAAAAGAAGAAAGCATATGATTTCAAGATAAATAATAAAGATGTCATTGTTTATCAATATTGTTGTGCCCGGTGGCCGATTTCATTATATTTCCAAAATATATCATTGTATTTCATATTAATCTTATTATGCCTGTGAAGTAGTGTTGGGATGATCGAGCCAAAGCTTGAGCAATTTAACATAAGAGCAATTTCCAACTTTATTGAGCACAAATATTATGATTATATCGAGTCTTAATTTTTTAAAACGAAAATTTTTTTTGCATATGTTCATCTGAAAACAACACATACTTCCTTTTATGGGTGTACTTTGCAGCTTTGAATGTTTACTTGCTGCCATTTTGTCTTTATCGTACTTTGTGCATGTATGGTGTTTAAAGTAGCGTTCAACCCTCTTTAAATTATAAACAAATTATTCAAATTGGCTTGCTAACTTGCTTGACAAGATCACATATACCTCGAGCGAGCTGTACATTGTCGATTCCCACCGTTAATGTTAAGTGAATGGGCCCCGTTAAAGAGGGCTGTGCCCAATAGGTCCCTTCACAAGTTGATAGATTTGCAGCTTTTTTGCAATGACCAGTGGAAACAAATGCTGAGTAAGGATATATGAGGTTGAAAAAGTCTTAGCCAAAAAGACTGAGTGCTGTATCACAAGGAAAGATGCTTTAAAGAAGAATTGGTTAAAGGATGTGCACTTTACTGTAGGTTTGTTTCTTTTTTCCCCACTATGAAGTGTCTATATACATTTCGCTTGAATTGCAATGATCACCATAATCCAAATGTTACTATATTTAGAATAGGCTTCTGCACATGTGCTTATCAGCAGGGCCAAGTAGTACAACTTCTTCAAGTACACAGTGGAGATACCATGAGAAAATAGCTTTACCTGATGTAATTAACCCTTACAGCCTTAACCGAGTTATCGGACAAAATTCTATCTATGGCCGAGTGTACAGTTTGCAGATATTGTGAACTAACTGTGGATGCCGTTTCACCTGAGCAGATAAAGGCATACCATAATTATTCTATCAGTGGATAGGTGCAGGAAATAACAGGGAAATCTTGATGAGTTGAGTTCTCATGGGTCGGGGAAGTTTTCTGTTTAATTTTAACACTAACATGCAGATAGTGATGCTGCTGTGTAAGCCACAGAAAGTGGTGACGTATAATCGATAAGTGCTATTATCTTGGTTGCCCCATCGCATATAACTTCACTCTTAGCTTTTAGCCTAACACCGCCCACTGTATAATTTTTTAAAACTGCTACAAAGTAGGACGGGGCACTGGGAGGGACTGTGTGTGGGTGGTGTGGGGAGGAGGTTATCATAAACTGCTGTGAAAGATAAGTGTCTATCAGTGTATATTTGAAAACGACGTTTCACAGACTCCAACTTAAGGGTTAGGGAGGAGCTTCTACATTTAATGGGCATTTTGAACCATTGTCTTGACTGAATTTTTTACATTAAAAAACCTTAGTACACCACACAATTCTGTTAAACACTATTAACTGAGGTGTGTAAACTTTTTATATCGACTGTATATGTTATATAGATGTTGTATATATGTTTTATATCGACTGACTAGATAGACATCTATAAAGACAGGCACATAGGTTGATAGATAAATAGATTGATGGATAAACAAACAGACAGATAGACAGACAAGTAATGCTAGTTCAGTGGTTAAGGCTCTGGGTTACTGATCTGAAGGTCAAGAGTTCAAGCTGCAGTACCACCAAGCCACCACTCTTGGGCCCTTGAGCAAGGCTCCTAACCTTTAGCTGCTCAGCTGTATAAAGGTTGCATGAAGCAACTAGGAGATCAACTCCTCTTGTATGGGACGCTAGTCCACCGCACGGAGCCTCCCCAGTATTTTTACTGGTACCCATTAACACTGCTGATGCCCAGCACCCTAACCACTATGCCACCGGCCCTCATGCTCTTAATAGGGGCATCTACCAAATGCCATAAATTTCAATGTAAACAAGTAACTAGATAGGTAGTCAGATAGATAGATAGATCAGATAGATAGCTTTTTCAAGACGCTTCAGCACTATGTGGCAGATCGTGTCTGATAACTTCCTCTGAGCGGCGTGTTTGAATCAGTAGTGTTTGTGCCTGTAAAAGGTCAGCCTGTGTGTAATTACCCACGTGAATGCAAATGGCTGTGTGCTGTTAATCACTGTGGCCTTTGGTGTGGTGAAAACAGCGAAACCTGAGTGCAGGTTCATCATCAGGATCTGATTCCTCAGAGCCATAGCGCAGCGTTCGCACTAACTCGGGATTATGTACCATAGTAACACCACGCAGCACACGGGGCAAGCTTTAAAGCCCATCTTCACACACTCACCCACACATGCATACACACAAACACATGAGATGATCATAATATTAGTACTGTCTCATGGAAACCAGAACCACAGGATCATTTGGAAGCCCTAGCGCTGCTTAGTTTTGGGGTAAACTCGTAAAACAAAAAGGACGGTCAGATCGAATATGACTGGAACTTTGTGGCGGTGTGGATCAAAATCTCTGCATCATGGTGCATTCTAAATAGTATCAAATTGGTTTTTACTGTAGGTGTATGGAGTATCCTCACTGGAGTTACACTAGCCAAAAAAAAAAGTTTACTAATGTTTCCATGGAGTGCATTTAGCTTTGATCTCATCATGTAATCTCCATTCCATTGTTGCTCCAGTTGGTCAGGTTGAGGCTCAGCAACATTAATAGGGCAATAAAATGAAGTCAGTTGATGATATCTTCCATAGATTCCAGACCGTAACTTTATTTATGGACTGGTTCAGTTTTTCCCTCATCAATTCAAGACTTTGGTGAAAAATTAACCCAACACTGGATGGAAATAAATTTTATGTTGTTAAGGTTTGTTGAAACAATGACATGATGATTATGTGCTGTAAGCAAGGCTAAAGGCGGAGCAACAACATATGCATGTGTGCGACTTTTTTTTGGCCGGGTAGTGTATTTTTTAATAATGTAATGATTATTAAAAATATGATTCTTCAAAACAGGGAGTATAGTAGATTTGTAAATGTGTATTTTTTAACTCATTACACATGTAATACTCATATTTACAGTAAACAAAATACATTTGTAAACATTTTATTCTTGGCCCATATGTAGTCCAGCTGCAAGGCGTCATATATTTGCTTAAGCAACAGGCCAAATTGCATAATCTCAGATTGAGGAAATGGCAGCAGGTCCTTGGTCCAAGTCCCGGGCTTGGTGGGGCATTTCTGCACCGAGTTTGCATGTTCCCTCTGTGCTTCTGTGGGTTTCCTCAGGGTACCCCGGTTTCCTCCTACAGTTCAAAAATGTGCACATTAGGCCAATAGACTGTTCCAAATTGCCCCTAGGTGTGAGTGTTAATGGGTGTGAGTGTATGTGTATGTGTGTCTGTGTTAACCCTATGATGGTCTGGGTGTACTTCACCATCAGTATCAGCTGAGATCAACTCTAAGTTTCCTGCAACCCTAATAGGATAAAATGGTTCACCAACCTCACTGTTTAAGGCTAAATAAAACTGAGCGTGCTCTGCTGTTCAACAGGTTAAAAAGTTTTTTAGTTTTTTTTTTTTTAATTTACACAGTTTAATGTCTCAGTGTACTTTGGAATTGAAGCCTAAACGACTAAAGAGTAGGAGATTAGAACAAGGTTATTTTCCACAATTTAGTCTAAATTTTTGAGTCAATAAACAGATGTTCTTTTACAGATGTTACACCTGAACACACTTGTGGCATTCTTTTGACAGTGCAAATCATATATTGTTCTAGAAGTTCTTCCCAACACTGCTGCAGAAGTTCCCACAAATGTGTTGCACTTGTTGTTTGTTTTGCCTTCACCCTTCTGTCCACTTCATTTCGTTCCAGCTCCATGGAGTTTAAGTCTGAGGACTCTGCTGCCATTCCATGATTTAAAGCCTACTGTCATGAGAGGCAGGGTTACACCCTGACCAGGTCATCAATCTACTGCAGGGCTAATGCAGACACAAACAATTTGTTTGTTCACATTCATACCTGGGCAAATTAGAGCAGCCATTTGACTGTGTTTGGACTGAGGGAGGAAACCAGAAAACCCAGATAAAACCCATGCAAACACGGGGAGAACATTCAGACCTCCTCAGCTATCGAATAAGGTTCTATTTATGTTTAACAATGACCGTAAGTCATCTCCAAAAATCCTTTTCTAATGCACCCCCCCACCCCCCCGATTTAAATTTGGAACACAGCCCATCCCTTTCAGATATCTACAGTATAAAGAGTGCTAAAACATTAAGGGTCCTTAAAATCCAGTAAAATCGATTCTGTATGAAACGATGCGTATGGAAATGCAGTATCTCTTTTCAGCCTGTTTGAACCATGACCCAGCATGACCCCACCGACCCTATAATGTCAGAAGGGTGGATGATGAGAGTGCAGCTTGTTAATGAGTTGATGGTAGGAATCTTCTGAGAGGATTATGTAGGAGCTTATGAGTGGGTGTTCGGGTGCTTGCGGGTTTGTGTTTGTGTTTGAGATTTCTTCCAGTCCAGGAATAAAGATGTTTCTGCTACTGATGAGCTACTAATATGCACCCAGAGAGAGGGAGAGAGAGAGAGAGAGAAAGAGAGAGAGAAAACATGATAGAGAGAACACGTGATATTGATTAAAAAAAATAGGATGGACAGAGAGCAAAATAGTATGAGCGTGTGTGTATATGAGCATGTGAGCATGCGTATTGTGTGTGCGTGTGTGCGTGTGTGTGTACAAGCCCAAAGGGTGTCTTTATTCATGACTTCCCCACGAATCCTGGCGGAGGTTCAAGCGCCGTGAACAACAGCGGCAGTCGTGACCTTTCCACTCCGAGTGGGGTGAACTTGCACCGTGTCTGAGCACAAAAGCTCCATTCAGCAGGAAGGATGATCATTATGGTGCTCTGAGCTCTTACACCCACACACACACACACACACACACACACACACACACACACACACACACACACACACTGACAGATGTGAGCTCCTCTGCTCTGGAGAAGCACAGAGCTTTTAAATCAATACCCATAGGGATCAAGTTTATGCTACCACTCATTCATTCCCTCTTTCTCACTCTCTCTCTCTCTCTCTCTCTCTCTCTCTACCTACTTTTCTCTCACTTCTGCCGTCTGTCTCAGTTTCTTTTCCTTTCTCCATGAATTCCACGAATTCTCTCTGAATTCCTGTTCAGTGCTGTTTATCAATAAATGGCGCACTTAAAGAGCAAGTGTAGAAAATGTTGAAGAAAAAGTAGATGAGGAGGAACATGAACTAATTCTTTGAATGACAACAAGATGAACATGAAGACAGAAGGAGCTGAAAGAGTGGGTGAGAAAGAAGAAGAAGGTGAAGAAGGCGTGTCACTTACTCACCTGTTGAGTGGTCACGTCTCATTCACGTCTCATTAAATGGGATACATGTGCAGAGATTTGAAAATGTATAACTCACTCACTCAGTCTGAACGGTTTCAGGGTCATGGGGAGGCTGGATCTCAGCTGGCACTGGGTGAAGGCTGGGTACACACTAAACAGCTTACCAGATCATTGCAGGACCAACACACACACACACACACACACACACACACACACACACACACACACACACACACACCGAGGGGCAATTGGGAATAGCCAATTATCCTAATGTGCATGTTTTTGGACCATGGGAAGATACCAGAGTACCCTGAGAAAACCCAAGCATGCACTGGGGGAACATGCACACTCCCTGTATAGTGCAGTGCGAGTGTTCATATGTATTTAGAGGAAATTGTCAAGAAATGAAAAGAAATCTGATGATTCAATTGATAAATGGAACTTTAAAGATACACAGCCACATTCACAATATTTAAATTATTAAATTAGTGTTTCCCTGGGTGGCATGGTGCCATAGTGGTTAGCACATCCGCCTCAGAGCAAGAAGGTCCTGGGTTCCAGTCTGAGTTTGGGGGTTGTCCCTGTGCATGCGCGAATTGTCTGAGTACTTCCTCCCACAATCCAAAGCATGAATGTTTGCATATGTGTCTGGCACTCTTTTCTGAGTGTCACTCGCCTTCGCCCAGTGTCGGCTGTGATAGGCTCCATCCTCAACGCGACCCTAACATGATTCAGCTCTTTGGAAAATGAGTGTCTGAGTGTTTCTCTGTCACAGCTGACTTTACTAGTACATTTTTACACAATCTTTATTTTATGATATCATTAATTTTTACACAATCTTTATTTTATTTTTGTATTAAATACTTTTTGGGGGGGTTTTCATGGCAAGACAAGGATTTTTTTTTATTATTCCACAGGGGTCTCGTCATCATTAATTTACAACGCCTCCTATACATATTATGGTATTCATTTTTTTCCTTTTTTTCTCTTCATTTTAAATTCCAGTGTTGGTGGAAGTAAGCAGTGCAGGCGATGCAAGTCCTTTCTGGAACACTAACGTAACATTTTGTTGAAATTTGCCATGGGTGAGGCACCAGATCACTTCAACTTTATTGTGTTTATCAGACTGGATACCATGTCTTCATCTGCACATTTCCACTACCTTCATTTATGACAGATCACCTTCAAAATCTAACAGAATTGCCACAAAAGTCCCAGCCATGGTTGTCATGGATCAATCGGTCATGTGCGAGCATTTAGCTTTAGTAAATCGGGCCCTGTCCCTTTTACACTATGGCATTGTGTACACATAGAGCCTTTTACTGTCGTCATGTGTGGGTGTGATGTATCCAGGTAATAGACATATTAAATCCAGACATAAAACAGGTAATGTCACAAAAAAAAAAAAAATACAGCACGGTGTTACTTTAAATTAAATTGCTGTTATGAAATCCTATAACTAATTCAACTTACCAAAGAATACTATCAAGGATTTGTCCAAGAAATATTTGGCTTTGCTGCTATGCCGAGGCATAATAAATGTGCATAAAAAGCCAGTTAAAATGTTGGTTGTTACTGTTTCTGGAATCATGGCTGTGTGGTAAATTTTCACAGGAAATAAACTAAGCTGTTTTCTGTTTACCTGCTTTTAGATACGTGCATCATATTTTGATTTATATTGATTTGATTCATATGTCAACCCATTTTAACACAAGCTCTCTCTCCTCTCTCTCTCTCTCTCCCCTCTTCTCTCTCTCTTTCTCTCTCTTTCTCACTCTCACTCTGTGTCTCTCTGTGTGTGTTTGTCCTTTCTTGTAGATTTTAAACATCGCCCCAAGTCACTGAAGGTCTTTGTGAACCCAATAAGCCACAAGAAGGAAGCGTACCAAATCTACCAGGACCGGGTTGCTCCTCTGTTTAGGCTTGCTGATATACACACTGATGTCACTGGTACAACAAACACACACACACACACACACACACATACACACAGCGCGGTAACACACAACCAACCCAGAGTATGGGTAGAAAAACCGGAAAAGAAGGGGGGGGTGGTAGGAC
>JBCNYG010000012.1:18837806-18848813 GCA_039654305.1 Porochilus rendahli | reverse complement strand
GGACTGTGGGAGGAAACCGGAGTACCCGGAGGAAACCCACGCAAGCACTGGGAGAACATGCAAACTCCACACAGAAACGTCCAAGATGGGGATCGAACCCAGGACCTTCTTGCTGTGAGGCGGACGTGCTAACCACTACGCCACCGTGCCGCCTGAACATAATCATAGTATTTTTAAATCCTGTCAGATGTAGTTGAGCTTTGAGCGCATGCCCAAGCTGATATATAGCGGCACAATGGCATCTTCTTAACTCTATTAAATTGTCTAAGTATATTTATTATGTTGACATAATTAATGATGAAAGCGAGAGGTCAGGTGAGCAGAACCGAGCTATCTAATAGCAGAGGTTAGCATACTTGCTCAGTGTTTACCGCATAATACATCAAAATGAAATTAAACCACTCACCGAACGGCATCTTTACACAGCAAGGACGTCGTTGGGTGGCTGATCTCTCAACAATCTCCTAAATGTAGAAAAAAACATTTCTCAGGAGTTGTTCAGGAGATTTTTGTGTGCTTTTTGTACTTTCTGGGTACACAGGTGAAGGTGCAACAGATCCTGTAGGAGCAAGGCATCTTACCCTCAACTGCACTCCGGGCACCTCCAATGTGTGTGGCAGCCCACTGCTCCACGTGTGTGCTCACTGTTTACGTATGTGCTCACCTTGGATGGATTAATTGCAGAAGCAATTTTCCTTGCAGGATTAATACAGCAAAACATTAAAAAAAAAAAGTCCCCACAAAATCACAATGAAGGCAGTGGTGTCCTGGTGGTAGGGTACTGGATGACTGATCCCAAGGTCAGGGGGTCAAGCCCCACTATCAATGGGTTGTTACTGCTGTCCTTCCAGTACAGCTAAATGGGTTATCAAATGCCGGCCAGGTCTGTCAATGTCTGTGGTGGGAGGCATGTAAAAGAACCATTGCTGATTTTTGTAAAGAGTAGGCTGCATAGCTGTCAGTGTGTCTCTGCCCTGCGATGGCATGGCAAACTGTCCAGGGTGGCACTAACCGGGATCTTACCATTAGAGACGATGACCTAGGGGGCTGCATTGGTAGTCTCATTTTCTTGTTGACCTTGGGTAGCCGTAGTGTCAGGTGCCTGGGCAATCTGAAATTATACAATTTTAAAATTTCCCCAAAAAAGTCTGGAAATTAATTTGAAATTGTTACATTTTAAAAGGACATTACACACACTTTTCACTGGCCGTGTATGCACAGCTTCAATGTTTACTCTGAGACAAGAAAATGTATCCATTACCCACGTATCCCTGTCTGTCAATTTTCTGCTGCCTTTACATGATGGTCCTGATGAGCCTGCACATCCTCATACCTCATATGTCTTCGCCATCTCTAAAGCCTTCTGTTCCCAGAATGCCACCTTCCTTGACATGTTTTTATAGTCCTTCAGTTTCCTATTATAGATTTCTGGATGTTCTGTCAGCCATTCCAACATATTATCTTCTTCAGCATCAGGATCCGTATTTGCATCAGCATCATCAGGAGCAGAAGCAGCAATCTGAATATAGTGTCCATGACCATGACCTTCATGATATTCATCACATTTGTCAGTGCCTTCACAAGCTTCCTCCTCTGGAACTTCAGGACCACCAAGACCACCTTGACCAGCACCTTAATCTTGGTCTTGGCTTCTTGGTCTTGTTCCTGATGGCTTTCTTTGGAGGCATGGAGTAGAATGTTGAGTTATTGTTCTTTTGTTTTTCCGTAAGTCTACAGAGAGAATCAAAAATAGGGGGTTTCACACCTATATTTATAGCCACCAGTGCCTCACATCTCATAATCTGTGGCAATATCTACTTAATCTGTCAACAAATGCTCGCCAATATCTCAGGCAGAAATTGATCACCCAATGATCTCAGCAATTTTCATGGTGGTTTATCAATGAAGTCTGTAGCAATTCCTCACTGATCTCTTAGCCATATCTACCTTCAAGATGGAAATATTTAGTGCTTATTGGCAGAATACTGCGAGATCACTGGGAAATTGAGGAGATTGCTTCCATTCGCTATAATTGTGAGATGATGTTTTTTTTGGAGCAAGTGAACTTTTGAGGAGACCGTGGAAATCATTGGAAGATCATAAAGAGATCACTGAGAGATGCTGGTGATCACTGGGAGCTCACTGAAAATCGTTGAGAGATCTCACCAATCTTTCATCGCCCAATGATCTCTCATAATCAACGATGGATTCATACTGCAGTCCAACATAATGCAGTTAGGAGATGCTTGCAATAAACGTGCTGAATGCACAATTGTGTACTAAAATATGTGTAATTTTGAAAATAAAATAAAACAGTATTCAAAAATATTTATAAAGATTTTATACTCACATGAATTCCGAAAAATTGTGTGGATCATGTTTTACATTACAATGTTTAATTGTAATGACTGTTGAAAGATCTCATAACATCATGACGATTCACGTTTGTATTCTGTCAACGTTTGGGAAACAATTACTTGTATTTTGGTCAAAACTGCACTGGAAATCCACTTACATTCACCATCCCAAAGCTGATCATTTTCTATTTAAACCATGACTTGTAGCATTTATTTTTGTACCAGCATGCCCACAAAGTTTCAGCTTTTATTTTTAATTTTATTTTATACAGTATAGCATGAAAAGGCAAACACTTTTATATCAGGGAGCAGGTTGGACAGGGTACTGCTCATCCGTTCAATGCTAAAGTACAGGTGTAACAGCTGTTCTTCCTAAGACCAAGTGAGGCCTTTAATCTTTAGTCAGAAAAAGTGGTTACTATGTGTAAGCTTCTTTGCTTATAGTATTTGCTACCAATTACAAATCCTGTCCACGAATCCAAAGCACTGTCATCCTCTATCTGTATACAAACAGGAAGTGATGAGCTACAAATGACCATGCAAAGTTAGTGAAATTTATTTAAGCAACACAAAGCGGATTGGGTATGGAGGTAAACAGTTGAAATTTCAGTCATTTTTAGGATTTAAGTGACTACCAGAATAAAACGATACCATTGATTGACAGATGCCGCCAAACACAGAGTTACCAACACATTTTTCATAAGGCTATAATTAACACAAGTTTATTGATTCTTACTGCAACATGGACTGCAGCTTATTATTGCTATTTCAAATTATCAATTAGATTTAATTCCGTTTTATTTGTACAGGGCTTTTTACAACTGACATTGTCACAGTTCGTTATAAATCCTAACACATCCCCAATGAGCAAGCCTGCAGCTCCGAGACTGCACACACAAGTTTTACAAGAGTAATAACTAGAAACACAATGCTTCAATGGGTCCATGTTTCTAGGGTTTTCAGAGTTAAGAGTTGGCATTACCCTTGAGTATATCTTTATTCATTTATTTACAGCTACACAAAGCACATTATGTGGGTTAGCTAGCTTACCCAAGCACATGTTTTTGATAACGTCTTTTTTCCATAATGAATCTCCATTCTACTTTTGTCACGTGATAATAATAATGATGATGATAACACTATTTTTTTATACAGCTTTTAATTTATCTATTAAAATTTAAATATATTCCACCTATTTTTATAATGAACTAGCTGGATACTGCTCATAGGTTCACTTGGAAACGTTAAAGTGGAAAATATGCCAGAGGGTTAACTAGGCCACCAAAAAAGGCCACACTTTCATTGTTGAATTGATTCACTTGACGTTCATTGTTTCCTCTGAATTCAGAGTACCTTCCCAGTTTGAGGGTGAAAGAGGACAGACGTTCTAAGTTATGAGATTATGTTCAATGCTGTATAAGTCGCAGAAGAGGTGAGGTACGGTGCCATAGTGCTTATCATGTCTGCATCACAACAAGTAGGTCGTGGGTTTGAGTCCCAGGCATGGGCATTTCTGTATGGAGTTTTCATGTGCTAACTATTCTTGCATGGGTTTTCTTTGCTTCCTTCCACAATCCAAGGACATGCAGGACTGGGAGTATGTGGCCCAAACAACTATTTTGTAATTCTAACCATTTGCATTTTCTAATTTCTTACCATTATGGATTTAATTCAGTTTTTAATTGGGAGCTTTTGATATGACCTTGGACTTACTCTATGAAATAAATTGGTAAATTTAAACAAGGCTATTTTTGATTTGGTAAAAAGTGTATTTTCCATGTCACATGATCTAAATGGGATCTAAATGAATCAATGATCAAAGATTCTCAAGCCAGTTCTTGTGATTTTCAGTCTACACCAGTCTTATATCTAATTCTGTCTCCCTCTCGCTACTAAGGTCGTTATAAAAGAAAATCCTGTAGTCTCTCATCAGAAAGCCCCCTTTTCTAGGATTAACCAAGTGTTAAAGAACCATCTGATCCCAATAAACAAACCATCAGCTTCCCATAATAGACTTCCAGACAAGTGTATCAACGAGACAGGTGGCGGCTGTGCAATCAAGAAGAAAAAGGTTTCAAACTCAATTTGCAAAGTGGTACTTATTACCTTCTACCTTCATTCACAGTGTTTGTTCTCCTCTATTTCACCACGGAATCTAGAAAACACAGCGGAAATCACATCTTTGAGTTTACTTACACCACCGGTTTTAGTCAAGCCAAATACATTGCCCAACCAAAATATATATACACTAATATTTTGGCGGAACGCCTTTAGCCTTGATTACATCACATACTCACCATGCCATTGTTGTGACAAACTTAAGCAACATCACATTTATTTCCATTCAGAGTTGGGTTCATTTTTCACCAACATCTTGAATTGATGACGAGTAAATCAAACCAAGTCTTCTCTAGCACATCCCAAAGACATTGAATATGGTTAAGGGCAGGACTCTGTGTGAAAATGATGTCTCATGCTTCCTGAACCAACCGCTCAATATTTGAGCCTATATTTTTACATCAGGGCAGAAAAAATCCATTGATGTGATTAAGTGGTCATTCCGTACATTCAGGTTCACAGCTGACTTCATTTTAATGCCACATAATGTTGCTGAGCCTCGACCTCACCAACTGAAAGAAGAAAAAAGCCATTGTGATTACACACTGAGGCTAAAGGTGGTCCAACAAAATATAAGAGTGCAGGACAGGATAAGGCAGTGTACATAGTAGATTGGTATAAAATATACAACATTGTAAAATCCACTATGTCATCATTAAATTACTAATATATATCCAAGTGTGTTACTAAGTGGAACCAGCGGTAATATGATGGCATGTTATGATTAGTTCTGCTGTTTAAAACTTTAGAGACATATACAAGTGTTTACACATAAATGATCATGAAACGTTTTTTTGTTGTGGGGTGTCCAACAGACTACTTAACAGTGCTGTACACCCAGCAGATGGACTCCCTCTTCATCTGTCTCTCTCTCTTTGTCTGTCACGGAATCCCACTAGAGGTGGAAGGAAAACTAACTGGTACAAAAATTCTGATTGTGCTTTTTCTACCTACCCTGGGATATCCCACCCTTGAAGCTTTATGCACTCTCTCACTCACTCATTTGCCGGCTCACTTTATCCTATCAGTGCAACAGGAAGGTTGGAGCCTATCAACACTGAGCGAAGACAGGGTATACTCTGAACAGCTCGCCAGACCATCGCAGGGCAAAACACACCAACATTCACACTCATATTCACGCCTAGGAACAATTTGGAACAGCCAAACTCTACTTGTTTTTTTCTTTTTCTTTTCTTCTTTCTCTCACCTTTTTGATGTCTGACTCTCAAACACTTTCTGGTGAAAACATTAGGGTTAGGGTAAAGTTTTCATAACAGATGTAGTAATGCAGCGTTTTAAACCCATAAAAACTCAAGTGTTCATGTGAACATCTTTTCCTGCAGTTTTCAGTTCCCTGCTGCTCCCACTGCCCTGTGAAGGAGGTTATGAGATTTTGATGTTGCATAAACATAGAGGCCATTCAGTGCACCCGTGCTGTTTGTAGAAGATGCATGTGGGGTCCTGTGAGGGAGCGCAGTATGCACATAGCTCAGAAGTGTGTGTGCTTCCACAGATGCAATCCCTTATGAGTGATACTTTGTGCAGGCAGTTGGTTGACTGTTGCACAATGCATGCTTTCTAAACTAGATTTAGATTAAGAAGACACACATGTCACATATTCCAGATTTGCAAAATCTGGGGTGTTCCGTCTTACTTGTAATGAACACTGGGGGGATTTACTCATTGGAAAGACATCCAAAGTGACTCAAATGGGCTCCTAGTACTAAGCATTTATCATTCAATGGTCTTGCTCATAAAATAAGTTGTAAGTGTGAATAGTGTGCATGTGTGTGTATCTTGGCCCTGCAATGGTCGGCTGAGTTGTCCAGGCTGTAACCTGTCTTCACCCAGAGCTGGTGGAGATAGGCTCCAGCCTCCCTGAAAAAAAGCATGCATACATTTAAATGCCGTTTGGAAAGATAACCCTGCTGAGCCTGATCACCTCCCTCCACACTATTAGTGAGTCTATTATTGCATGTTGGCATCTTCAAAACCAAGTCTTGGACTCCCCCGAGTTATGTGCTCCATCTACTGCCCGGCTAATTCACAACTCTGCATTGATGCCCAGCTTCATTGGGTTCACCGAAGACAAACCATGGTTATCAATATAATGCTGCATTAACAAGAATGGTTGGTCAGCATACAAAGAAGCAGTGCAGCAGCTCCTGGATTTGTGTAGAGCCAACCAAGGTGCCTCTGAGTATGAATGAAGTTAGATGGCTTTTAAATTCAGTACAACATTAAGCAAACAATCTCTGCTGAACATCCAACCTTACCTGGTCCATCAACACCAGTTCCATGGCAAAGAAGCCCTGCAGGATCTCTACTTTCCTTGAAGGCTGAGAAAAGCCCTTCTCCCAGCCCCCATCCTCACCATATTCTACAGACGGAATATATAGAGCATTCTGAACAGCTGCGTCACTGCCTCATTTGGAAATTGCACTGTCTTGGATTGCAAGACCCTGCAGCTGATAGTTAGGATGGCTGAAAAGAACATCAGGGTCTCTTTTTCCACAATCACAGACATTTACACCACACACTGCATCTGCAAAGCCACCAGTATTGTTGAATAATCACACCGCTCTACACAAACTCTTCGACTTTCTGCCATTGGGCAAAAGGTAATGAAGCAATCAGACCCTCACAGCCTAGCTATGTAACAGTTTTTACCCTAGCCATCAGACTCTTCTATACCCAGGGATTAACATATGTCACCCTCACATCTCTTTCTTTTTTATATCAGCCCATTTCAGGAATTTACAATGTCTTGATCGCATCATGCAAATTCAACAAATCCTTGGGCATTCTCCATAACCTAGCAATTTGTTATAATCACTGCAACTTGTCCACAAATTTGATCAATCATTTGTATAATACTGCAAGTTTCACCAATCATAGCAGTCCTGCGCACAAACGTTGAACCATATGTCCCTTCCTTCTACCTTTTTAAGACATCAAGACTCGGACACATGAATAACTACTTTTATAGTTTTTACATACTCATGCAATCTCATTGAAATTTACACCAAAAAACATTGCAAAGTGCATAACAATTTCTTTCAATGACAACAATTAAAAAAGCCTGCAGTGTCCAGGAGGGAGTGTTATATTGGGCAGTGGTAGCTTAGTGGTTAAGGCAATGAGTTACTAATCTGAAGGTCAGTGGTTTTATCACCACTGTTGGGCCCTTGAGCAAGGCCCTTACCCCTCAGTTGTATAAAAAAGGTAAATGTTGCTCTGGATAAGAGCATCTGCCAAAATGCTGTGAATATTGCTGCTAAAAGACTAAATAAAATTGACTACATGCATTGTTGCCGCATTGTTGTTTATATTTGTAAAAACAATAGTGTATTTTCAAATGTCACTTCTATGTCCATATATGGTATAAGCCTATATTCTGGATCCTGTGTCATAGTATTAGCATTGTAACATCTGACATTTATTACACTAAAATTGTGTACGTATTGACGGTGCATTGTTTCTGACAGTGTCTACTGCCCTGTTATATATCAATCAGTAATTATTGTCTTGTCTTTTTCTGTTTGTACACAAATAATTCATGTAGTCCAGTGTAGGTATGTAGAGTCCCTCATAGTTCTGTGTTACTGTGTGTAGCACCATGGTGAGGTAAGAATATTTAATTTCATTATGTCACTCACTCACTCACTTATCTGCCGAAACGGTTTAATCTTATACGGGTTGCAGAAAGGCTGAGCCTATCTCAGCCGAAACTGGGCATATGCTGGGTACACCCTGAACAACAGGCTAGACCATCACGGTCCAACACACACAACCATTCATACTGACATCTAGGGGCAACTTGGAATAGCCAATAAGCCTAATGTGAATGAATTTCGACTGTTAAAGCGGAGTTCCTGGAGAAGCACACAGAAACGGCCGAGTCTGGGAATCGAACCCAGGACCCTCTTGGTGTGACACTGAGCCATTCCAATTTCACTATATACTGAATGATAATGAATCCATGTGATTTGATTAATATTAAAGCACTGCAGGGCAATAATAAATAAAATGATGCGCAATTCTGTTAGCAAGCTGAGATAATATAAGGATTACATACTGTGCTACAACATTGACTAGACCCTTTACAAATAGCATGATAAGGAATCCCATAAGGGAAGTTACAGCCACATTGTGGGTGTCAAATGTTACAGCCTTTTCAAAAGACAATTTTAGCCTTTGTAACCTAATGCATTGTATATGTTCATAATGCATACACAGAAGCAACTGGTGCTACCCAAGCAGTCCGAGAATTCCTCATGAACACAATGCATTTACACTGCATAGCTCATTACTGAGAGTTATGAACCCATACAGTCCTGGGATTTGAAAGGATAACATTCCATTCCCCAGTGCAGAAATTTTAACTACTGACCGTTGACTGAATTCTAATGAAAATGCAACATCACTGCAGTGAATTTAGTGACTCCTGACGTTCCACACATTACATTTCCCCTCTGTGCAATAACTTGTGTTCTGTAACTTCTGGCAGTCAACTATATAAACCAGGGGTAAGACAAAACACTTAAGCGTGTGTCTGCCTTCAATAAGTGCCAGGAGCATTTAGCCATGTGTCTTGATGCAGTGAAGAGATGATGATAAACTTTTAACTAACATGTTCTCTTCGCAGGGATTTCACAATAATCGCCAGGTCATATGATTGGAGTGTACTACAGTATGTACCAATATATTTAGATTATCTACAACATATCTGCTTCAAAATCCTGATCTGTGTACAACCCCAATTCTAAAAAGGTGTGCTGTGTAAAATGTGAATGAAAACAAAGTATAATGATTTGCAAATCTCATGAATCAATATTTTATTTCATTCATAAAACATTGAATTCTATTGGTAGAATTTATATTTTATGTACAGTGATTTCTGGAAGTGTTCCTGAGCCCATGCAGTGAACTTTATCTGTGATAGGTGTACACTAGT
Source organism: Porochilus rendahli (assembly GCA_039654305.1). Taxonomy (NCBI): domain Eukaryota; kingdom Metazoa; phylum Chordata; class Actinopteri; order Siluriformes; family Plotosidae; genus Porochilus; species Porochilus rendahli. Next base: position 18,839,381 of record JBCNYG010000012.1, on the reverse strand, counting down.
TAGCTTTCTGACGGAGAATATTCTAGCGTTAGAAGTGTGCGTTCAGACTTTAGGGAGGGTGACATACTTGCGAAGACAAAACTAATGCTGAGGCTCGCCCGTACGGGCTCCACACGTCTGCGCTTCATGTGTTGAACAGGTTTGCTCTCCATAGTGAGACACCTGCTGAGAAACCTGAAAGAGCTCTGGTTATAGGAAGCTCTATTTTAAGACATGTGAAATTAGCTAGTCCTTTAGGGGCACCTTTTGAGGGTAAACTTGGCCTGATCATATCTTGCAGCATAGCACGTAGTCTAAGAACAGCACTAGTCAGTCAGTGACTATCCAGAGCTAGCAGACAAATAGGCTAATCCAAGCCTCTGCTAGTTGTCACTTGAATCGTCACTCAAGGTCAAGTTCAATGCTATAGAAACTGTGTCTGTTTCCTGAACTAAGCAAAAACACTCAGAGAGTTTGTTTTAGTAATCCTATTAACATAACTTTAAATCATATTGAATTTACAGCCAGCACATTTGATCTAAAGATAGGATTGTTAAATGTTAGATCTCCTATATCTAAAGCACTTATTGTTAATGAAATCATTACTGATCAGGAGTTAGGTGTGTTTAACAAAAACATGGATAAAACCCAATGACTATGTAGCATTAAATGAAGCGAGTTCTCCTGGATACACCAGCCTCGTCTAACTGGCAGAGGAGGAGGCATCACAGTAATTTTATTCTGATAATCTGGGCCTTATACAAAAATCTATCCACAAATTTAATGCATTTGAAATTCTATATTATTATTATACTAACATAACATACGTTCGCGCAAAAAAAAAAAAAAAAACTTTCATTTGCTATATGCCTATACTTTATTTATTATTGACCTACACCCAGGGCTGTACTCCGAATTCCTGTGTGAATTTGCAGACTTCATTTCAAACCTGGTTGTTTCTTTAGATAAACCTTTAATTGTTGGTGACTTTATTATTATGATAAACCAGAGGATCCTTTAAGAACTGCATTCATGTCTATTCTAGATTCAGTAGGGGTAAATCAGAATTTAACTGGACCCTTTCATAATGCTGGCCACACTATAAATTTAATACCAACTTTTTATTAAATATTGAAAATATAAAAAGTTGCAGTTCCACAGTCAGAAATGATTTCAGATCACCATCTTATCTCATTTGCAATGCATCTTAGTACTAATATACACCTCACCACATTATCTCATTAAGCGTACTTTTACATCAACTACTGCACAGAGTTTTATTTATTATCTTCCAGAATTATAAACTACGATCGGATCACCATCAGACCCCACAGAACTTAGTCTAGCTACCGAGTGCTTTGAAATTCATGCTATACGCTAGATAAAGCAGCTCCTCTGAAAAGAAAACCAATCAGAGAGAAAAAATTAGCACCCTGGTATAATGATGATACCAGCATAGTAAAACAAAACACCCGTAAATTAGAACGTAAATGGCATTAAACTAAATTTATGGTATTCCAGCTAGCATGGAAAGAAAGTCTATTTAATTACAAAAAAAGCTCTTAGTGCTTCTATAGCAATATATTTCTCAAATCT